>BQNB010088675.1:13714-27604 GCA_026074375.1 Tanacetum coccineum | reverse complement strand
ATGAATAGTAATGGCTTCGTCACGAGGGCAACCTGGGGTAATATATGTCAAGTCTTAGTTTGATTGAATATGTAAGATTTTACATCGATGTTGGTTTTGATATTCGGGCCATCATAATTCAGAAGTCATTCAGTAAACGTTTGAGGAGCTATGGCACTTTAAATCGTAAACCCAACAACTCAGTTAGAATGTAATACCAAGATGAAACTCCTTAATATAAAGCTCCTTAGTATTGTGATACGATATAATCGGTTTTAAGCGTTTTAATCAATATCTGGAAATGTTAAACACGAGAAGCTTTAATTAAAGTTATGTCTTGTAAGGTTTTAAACATGATTTTATACTTTTTCAAAATGTTACATTTTAGACACCTGAGTTTGAAAAGTGGCAAAATATACCCTCGGAGTTTGCACTTTTACTAGTTTGGTCCTTCAAGTTTAAAAGATATACAAAGTAAACCTTGTACTTTGGAAAGTGACATAATAGACCCCTGTAGTTATAACTTTGATAAAATGACATATTCAGCCCTTCTAGTTATTAATTTCAGAAAGTTACAATATATACCCCTTGCATGGATTATAATTACAAAGCATGTCCAAATTGCCATGCAAGCTTATTTTAACATTTCAATATACATTTATAAGTTATAATAAACTAAAATATGAAGTTTTAACGTAACGCAAGTTTAAAATAACGATTCGTTAGGCTAGGAAGCAAAACAGGTCAAATTAGGGTTTCAAAACGTAAATGCGCGTGTTTTAAGTTCAAATTCCTTCAATAATCAATAAAGTGGTTATTTTAACATTAGTTAAGCTTGATAGTATAGATTATAACAATATTTAACCATTATAGCATTTAGTTTTAAGAAAAACGCGAAATTAGGGTTTCGGGTGTACGGTTTTGGATCAAAACGAAAAATGAGCATGAATTGAGTTATGAAACTTTAACAAGAGTATATTTAGGATCATATGAACATTATAAAAGTGTAGAACCAGAAGTAGAATCCTTAGAACCTGGGTTTGATCTTATAGCTTAGACACGGGCCGAAATCGGAACATAATAGAGGGACTAAAAATATAAATATATAAAACACCCCAATTACCCCCGATTTCAGGTCACAAAAAACATACAAATCACACACATTATCTCTATACACATCAAAGCCTAACCAAATATCCAAAAATTTGCACAAATTAACAGTGAAAATCATGAAATAAACACAAAAATGCACAAATTAACCCTCATTATTCCCAAAAAGTACCGATTTCAGTATGAGATTGAGAATAATAATATGAATGATACTGATGCTATGTTCAGATGATGTCATGTGGATATGCTGCTAATTTGGCTAAGAAGAAGGCTATTGTGTCACTGCCTAGTAATAAGAAGCTTGTTAGTTGTTATTAAGCTTAAAGTTAGTTGTTTTTGTAAATTTCAATTTGACCTAATTTTTGTTTTTTGGTCAATTTTATGTGTTAGGGTTTTGGATGTGTTTAGAATATCTATTGCTGATATCAGTTTCAAAAGTAAGTGTTATCAGGATGTGTGTTATTGATTTTAAAATGAGTAGCTCATTGTGAGAGTAGATGTTACTATGGAGTAAATTTTTAAGCTTGGTTTTGAAATGAGGTTTATTTATGTGTCTAGAAATGTAAAATTGTATTGAAGCTCATTGATTAGTGTTTGATTAGTCTGGATATGTATGGTGCGTTTTCTAAGGTGTTGTTTGATTAGTAGATGCTACTTTAGAAAAAAATAATATAGGTCGGGATTGCCATCTTTGTGGCTAACAACTGCCACTGTTTGTCTACAAACTAACTATATTTAAAACAATAGGAAGTCGTCATGTGGAATCAGAGTAATGGTGCACAACCTATTACCTATTTGTTTTTATTAGGAAAGGAACAACTTTTCTGTAAGCAGTTTGGTACATACGTGCTTGTGTCAAACTCCTTGTTACAGATGAACGGCTTAAAAATCTGTTATCCCAAACGCCTCTGAAATATATTATCTTGGATAACTAAGTAATTATTATCAGTTTGTCCCGAGCCAAACACTTGAAACTGTAATAACTAAGCCAGAAAATTAGGTTGAACCCCCATACAACTATTAGTTCTTTGATCTGATATAGTCACTAGTGCTCTAAAACAATAATGAGATTAAACTTTAGAATATCTATTGATTCCATTCATGTTGCATTGAAAGATGGCTTATATGGATATGAGGCTTGATGATTTTGAAGCTCATTGTAGCTTCGGCCATTGATTATAATGATAAAAATTAAGACTTCAATCGTACCTCCCCCGTGCAAAGTAGGTATAATTTCTGTTAATTTTGGTTAATTTATGTATAGATTATATAGGTTGTCTTATATAATGATCGTTTAATTTTAGGGGTTTTGTGGTAGTTAACTCTTTGACTTGAGTTAGATAGGTGGTTATTAGGGATATTCTGAGAATGTGATTATGAGGGATATTTTAAAGGGCATGGTTAGTAATCACACTTGATTTATCGGTTATGACAGTAGGAAAATAAAAATATCATAGAGCTACAATGGATATGAGGCTTGCATAAGAGGTTTATATTATGCAGCGATAATCAAATTTATTTATGAGACTTGATGGAAAATGAAACCTGGACTCATTTATCATATTATACGGCGAATAAAAATATCATATAACTATGGTTTTAACAGTAGGAAAATAAACATGTTAAGCGCACTAAAAGGATCAGGATGTTAGACGAGAATCAAGATCTTCAAAGACAACTCTTACAAAAGCAAGCAAAAGAACTCGAGAGTTTACAGGTTTGATTTACATAATGACATGATCTCTGTTATTAACCATGATAAATTAAGCAAGTATGAAACAACTAAGACAGTTTTACCTTCATAGTTGTGTTAACATATATGTACTACTGTTATAACAGATAGGCGAGGAGTGGAACGATAGTTTGGGAACAAATAGAAGCAAAGCTAGTGAGCAAATATGAAGTAACTATGAAACAAGAACGAGCCATGTCCTATTCATTTTCTCATCAGGTACATATGCGGTGTTTGGATTTGCATTTTGAAATGATCATTAGCTTTGTGAGGAAATCAAGATAAGCAATAGTTATGTATGGTTTTCTCACGCCATAAGGGAGCGTGTTGTCTTAGTAAGAAAAACTCTCGAGTTTGGTGCACAAGGAAGTGGAGTATTTTGCGAAGAGGTGCTCGTTACCGAACCACTTTAAATCCTCGCGTTATGGGTTGATTGTCTTACTCTTATCTTTGTCTTACATTATTTTCTCATATTATCCTATTAATTGTTTAGATAGTGTATTGCTCATATTGTGCAGTGTTGAATTCACATAAAGTCGAATCTAGAATTTTTACAAACACTTTAAAACCTTAAATTAAAAAGTGGTAAACTATTTAACCCCCTTCTAGTTTTCCACAAAACAAAAATCTTTTAAGAGATTCTGAGTGGCTAGGGAGGGTTGTGTAATGCATCACTGGGTCCATGATGTCAGTCTTCAATGTCAGCAATCATCTTTGTGATTCTTGACAGCAGATGTATTGACCCGGTTTCTGCCTAAGTGTAAGGACGACCTCTTTCTTTTCACTATTTATCTTAACTTTTCTTTTTAATTCTTCAACCCTTTCAGCACTTACTGAGACTTCATGACTAGTATCTTGTTGGGTTTGTTTCTGTACTAGCTCCATCTCAGTCGGCACTTTTCCCTTAATCTCATTTTACACCTTTTTCATACCTAGGGACTTCTACACTATCTAGTGGAATATCCCTGGGTAGATCCCTCCGGTTCTGGCTGGATCATGGGAATAGATACCTAAACTTAACCACCTAATACTGTAATTTAAATGGTCGGTCTTTGGTACTTCCACATTTCAGCCAATCACGTAACCATTTGCTCCCCCTTCATATGTGCATCGATTAATCGAAAGAGTTTAGCACATATATGGGTTAGCGTACACTTGAGATCTTAAAAATCATATTATCCTTTTTATTTTATTTCACTATTTCCTCCCCTCTCAAAAATGTTAAATCTTTTAATATTTGGATTTAATTGATAAAATATATATGCATTCGGGGAGAAGATGTCCAATTATTACAGCCGATTATAGGAACTTATTATGCATCTACCCTCATAATTATAAGGGTTTTATTGGTGTTTGAGTTACGTTAAGTTGTAATTTTTGAATTTATAAGGAAATTCTTGAAAATTCATACTCAAACACTATATATGCCTAATTATAGTCTATACTATTTATTCACATAATCACAAGTTTTATTATATACGAGAAATGGACCTGAAATAAGAGAGGACACAATATGACAAGGTCATATTGTCCGTTCCAGTAGCCTATGGTCATGCTTCATATTTCTCTTTCCACCAACGAACTCTTCTAGATTCCGCAATCAACCTCTATGATAAAGCTGCTTGTCTACATCCTGAACCATACCCGACCCTTTTCTGTCTAAGGTACTCTGTTCCTCAACTGGCAGGTATTCCATTCTTATTCCGCTGCAATGGTCATGAAGAGCAGACCGAACATCATTGAGCGTGCCATCACTGATATGTGGAGTTCATCAGCGCGCATTAATCTTTTTCTCTTGTACTGATCCACGTATATTATTCCATGAGGGTCTGAGTATGAAGTGTATGCGGTTTTGTTCCTGAGATTCGATCTGTATGTGTCGGGTTTAGTGAGGTTGAGCTTCTTTTGGTAACTTTTGACACCTAATTGAAGATTTCACCGCCTTTGAATGACACTAATCTGGTGTACATTCCGTAATGCCACTTTCATATATCTTACGTTATTTGATTGTGAGATTGGTCTGCTTTTGTTAAACGAGTAGAAAGTATACAGGTCCTCAAAGGTCTTGTAGGCGAAGTCTTTTGAAAGCACCTTCTTTAAACGTATTTAGCTTGGATAATCTTCAACAAACATTAATCTCTTTTCAGGTGACCGTAGTCTTACTTTTCATGAAACTTTAAGTCTGGTACCGCAATGATTATTTTCCGGAGTAAACATTCTTTGGACGAAGTATGTTACTTGCATATAGTAATAAGCTTTAGGCGTTTGGGACCCCTGTGTAACAGTACCCTAGTATGTTGTTGTCATCTTTCAACTGTAGGGACTCCACAATATGGGAACAAGTCATTCGATCCATTTGAGATCACATAAGTAGCTGCCTTTGTCTTTGTCTTATGAAGTTGAGTATCGTCTACTTTAAATCTCCACCCTTTCAAGATTTTTTAGATCGTTTAATAATCGTAATCTTAGGGATAATTTGCGTCCTTGACATGATATGAATTACAGAAGGAGGATTTCTGAGATCGAACAGATACGGTTGGTTTTTGGGGTTATGCAGTCTTGTCGTTCAGTTGTTGCTTTTGGAAATTTCTTACAGAATCGGTACTATAATTCTGTAATACTCTTGCAAGTGCCATTTGAGCAGGTGGATTCCTCGGTCCAACCAGAATTTTCTTGGTCTGATTGGGAATTTTTAGCCGATTATGACAATGCAGAGAGAAATTAAATGATGTATCATTGTGATCATTAAATATAAGTAGGGAGGTTCTTCAGAAGTGCAATTGACTATCATAGTATATGGTTAGGTCGATATGTAATCATGTTGTCTCTTACTCTAATAGGATCAGGTGCTGGAGGTTGCTTCGGGGTGTCTTGATACCAGTCAGCTTTGCTATCTCTTGTCAGAGGGTTGGTCCTCAATTGTATCCCTGTTGAACGCTGATCTTATGATATGCCTGATGTCTTCAACAGTCATGACTTAGCTCTCTCTACATGGGCAAACTTGTCGGAAGACTTATTGTTATTGATTAGAGTGCGTTTTAAGGTGGCTCTGAATGACTTCTTTTCCTTTGTGATTGAATCTATGGAAGACACAACATTCTTTACTTGATTTCCTTCTTTTCATCCCTCGGTCTGATCTAGTGAAGGGGTCTCGATCTTTGCCTCTGTCGTCTCGCCTCCTCTTCAATGAAAAGACTTCACCATATGAATCAAAGAGATATTTGTCATTTGACTAAGATTTACCAAGCATTCGTAAAGTTTCCCTTTTATGGTCTGCTTGTCAATATGACTTGTTCCTCTCCATCGTGTTTATGAGGATTCTTTGTGAGGTTCAAACTCGGGGAGTGTGTTGCATGCTTGCTTCATACTATGACTATGTTGAGATGAAGGACCTTGTCAAGATTAGTTAGTAGATTCTTGAGATTTTGAAATTTTTCTTCCAATAACAGGAGTTGCGGGGGGGGGGGGGGTACTTCTAAGAATCGCTTTGAAGAAGAATTGAGGTAGTTAAGTATGACTTCCTCTTTAATAATTGTTCTCACCGTTGAGTCAACGAGTTCTATATGCTCCCTTTTCTTAGCTTGAGCTTCTTCTCTACAGTCAAAACTATGTGCTTGAATGGCCTTGTTTATTGCTTCTCCAAGTTTGTTATCCATGTTAACGGATAACTATAGCAGGAATGAGGATGAGAGCTTTAAGCATATGGTCAACTTGTTATTCTTTGATAGAGCTTCTTTTCCAAGTTGGTGACTCTTTCATTGAATTTGAATAAGAACGAAATCCGGATATGAGGTTGTAGCTTCATAAGTTGTTGTGGTTGGGAGCTGGTGTTTCGATGTTATAGAGAAGGATTGAAGACACGGAGGTCGGTGGAGGTATAGTTGTCAGTGATAACCGAATATGATTTCAGGATCTTGGCCACTGGCATGACGAGCTGAGGTTTTCCATCAATGAAGCAATCCATTGTCTACTGGAGATGATTTTCTCAAGATTTAGGAGCTTGCATGTAAAATAAGAGAGGAGACAGAATAACTGTTGTACAGGTTCATCTGGCCTTCTATGTGTCAAGGACCAGGAGTAAAGTCACTATGAGCGTCTTTCTATACTTGCACAAAACCATGATTCTTGAGAAAACTTTTTTGTTGTTCTGGCACCCTTTGATCAGGCATTGGTCATTACAGTCCAATTGTCTTCTTTCACAAATTCACATTCACATCTTCATACTAACTCCTTAGTGACCTCATCGTACTTCATTCATTTCATAAATCGTTCTTCTCATCAATTTTCTTCTTCTTCTTCTTCATATAGTATTCTGTGGTAGATGATCGAGAATATGATCTTGATTCTGTTCTGATTCAGTTCTATCACTATCAGTCTCTCTATCTTCGTCATACGTGTCATCAACTTCTTTGTTTATCATCATCCAATAACAATCATCATCATCCCATTCATTGACATTATTAACCATTATTATATCGTAACCTTCATCTACTTATATCTTCAGAATCATTTTATCTTCTTCATCTTCACCTTCACTGTCACCACCAAGACTCTTTTTCACTTTCTGATTCGTTTATGGTCATCAGGAACCCCTAGTTTAGTTCCAGTTCCTTCAATTGTCCAGAAGTCTTTGTTGTTGTTCGTCAGGAACCTTTGAATGGTGTAACTACCATCTACCGGACCTAACTTGCGTGAGAACTATGAAATTGTCTGTGTCTTGCTTCTTTTGGTAGCCAGCTTCAGTTAATGCAACCTCAGATAACACAGCTAATCCTTTGGCTTTTGGCTTCTTTGCAGGTTACTTCTTCTTGTCAGATTTAGCCACCTTAGCTTTTTTCTTAAGTCTGGTACCTTTAGTAGCTTGAACACGCTTCTGCTTAGGAGATGTGACAGAATCAGCTTTCTTTTGAACGTACTTTAGTTTTGGAGTTTTCTCTCCAGAAGAAAAAGCATAGTATGTCTTTGTAAGCTTTAGATTCCAATCATTGCTTGTTTGTTTGGTCTTTGTGTGAGAATGGGTTACCATAATACTTGGTATCTGCTTGTCTGGAGATACATCTCATAGAAGTAAAATGGTGTCATGCAGGCAGGGGGGTTTCGGTGTCAAAAACATCTTGTTTCCGCCTCAAAATTAGACTGATCTTTTTTAATGAAAAATTCTATGATGATATTTTGTGAATCTTAGGGTATGGACATCTTGTTGTTTTCTTAGACTTCTTTGTTTTATATCTGATTTGGAGATCTTCCTTTGAGTATATACACATAGTACGATGTTTTCTTATAGAACATACCCCAAAGGGTTGGATTTGAGCACTGGACAGACGAATCTTGTCCATTCTAGTTTCTTTGCCACTTAGACACTTGTTGATGACGATAGCAAATTCTCTTCATGGTTGATGTAAGTAGAATAAATTCAATAGTAAGGATAGGTGATGTCTCTAGTATGCCTAAGATCTCTGATGAAAGAGGAGAATATCTTGTTCAGTGGAAGGTCTTCAAAACTCTTGTCTTGGAATTTTAGTAGCCAAATCTGGTGGAATTTCTTTGAATATTTAAATCAGAGAGAGAATTTCATCTTGTTTTTCATGAATCTGGATTAGAAGACTTATTGAACGGGAACTGTAGCCCATAATTCTTCATATAAATGGCAGGACTTTATAGTGATGTGGTTTGTTGGTAGAACGGGGAGTGAGAGCAAGAGCATCCAACACCACTTGAAATGTCGCTTCTTTTGATTTGATGTCTGTTTTGAGTCTTATGTTTCATTTCTCGAACTCAAGATGGTCCACAGGGGGATCCAAGAGAATTTTCAAGGGTCTTTCTATGAGCTTGAGTGGTATTTATGTTTTTGCTAAAGATTTAACCCATTTTATTTATTTTTTATATACAATGTTATTTTTTCAACACCACAAAAAAGGCCTTTGATTGTTGAATACTTAAGCTTGATTCATTTTGCGACATCATTTTAGTGATTAGGCTTATTAAGTCATTTAGCAAGATTGAATAAGATATAATCATCCAAAGGGCAACTTAATTGGGCATAATGTGAAAGGCATTTAGACAACTGAAATAGCGCTTTTTGGAATTCTATTCAAACTAACTTGTAGAGAATAAGGTACCTAAGACATGTTCAGATATCCTTGTTAAACCTTGATATATAGCCTACTTAACTTGATTAGATTGCAAAATTAACCAATTTTAATTAGCTACCTAACTTGAGTTAAATTTGCCTTCAGAAAAAATTCAATCTTTAAAATTCTCTTATAGTCTGTGCTTAAATCCGCCTCCTATTAATATTGATAATTCGCCTCCAATAGAAGGTTGTTAACTCGCCTCCTAATGGAATTGCTAAATTGCCTCCTTAATGGAATTGCTAAATCACCTCCTTAATATGTTTGTTAACTCGCCTCCTTAATGATGTTTGTTAATTCGCCTCTTTAAAGATGTTGTTAAATTGCCTTGTGAAGGAAGTTGATAACTCGCCTCTTGAAGGCAGTTGTTAACTCGCCTTGTGAAAGGAGTTGATAACTCACCTCTTGAAGGCAGTTGTTAACTCACCTCGTGAAGGGAGTTATAACTCGCCTCTTGAAGGAAGTTGTTAACTTCGCCTCAAAACAAACATTACCAAAAACTGATGAATTTTTATGCATCGAGTCATGTTTAGTTCAAATAAACACTCATATGAGTTGTAATATCACTTAGATCATTAAATAACAAAACAAATATTGCACAAAATCATCTTGTAATGATAAAACATTGGTACATTTATACATTTTATAAATTATACAAGAAACAAACAACAAAGGAATGCTTTTTGGCTCATTTCATTTAGGGAAGAGGGTATACAATACATCATAGCACAAACCCACAATCATATTTCTCGAAATTCCCAAAAAAACCCAAAATTTTCGCTACTAAGATATTATACAAGAACACATTCATATGTATTGCTAATCAACAAAAATTGTTTTATATCGAGTGTTCTACAATCCAAACAACACAAATCCCCTCACTCAATTTAGGTTTTTACCCTGTTCTTGATTTTGATGAAACCCTTATTTGCTTTTTAGGTTTTTCAGATCAATCCATATAACAACTTAATTTGTTTGTAGAGAGTGTTGTTTAGGTGTGGTAGGACGTGTTTCTAGTAATTACCTTTTGAATGGATAACCTCATGATAATAAAGAACAATTGATGGCAATTTTGAATGGGTGAAGGGAGGGTAAAAATTTCAAGTGTGTGTTGTGTTGTGTGTGTAAATGGATGGGGTGGGGTAAGGGTGCATAAATGAGTTTTAATTTTTGATACTTTTCCAACCATCTAGTTTAATATCTATGCATTTTAATTATTTAAAGTTTATTAGGACAAGTTAAGTTTAACAATGGCATAAATAGACCCTATTGTTTTTAACTAGCATACCTAGAAGACTTATATTTGGCATCATATACTCCCTAAAGGCCATAAAACACCAGAACATTTAAGGCTCACATAAGCTAAACTTAATTAACTCTCCTTAATTGATATTATGTTATTGTTTAAAAACCTTTTCCTTTATCACAAACAAATTTTATGAAGAAGATATTTGACTTTTTCTCCCCCTCTAATACAATGACCCATTTCTATTTACGAGTTTTTTGTTTTCATTGTGTAGTGGTTCCAAATGTCTATGAAAAGCATTTTTTGGTGAATAAATGTCTTATTGAAAATCCAACACCAATTTAAAATATGATTTCTCTTATTTTCACTCATAGGCGACTACACGTCTACTCACGTGGTATATAGAAATCGCACGGGTTGTGTTGCCAAAGTAATCACAAGTCTTTGCATGGTTCATAATGTAGAACAATGCCCAAGAATAAATTCCTGTTTATAAGGTCAAGTTTTTCTTTTTGAAATTCTTTTCCTTTAAGATGAAGGACGGTTTGCAATCTGAATAATAGCAAGCCATTTTGGCATGTTTTGAAAGCTTTTGAAAAACTTCTACTTCGAACTTCATTTACAGCCTCGTATCATTATTGAATGACATTTCTAAGGCCGTAAATATTATCGATTTTCAAAAGACATGCCAGAGATACATATTTTTATATTTTTCTGATTTTTTAATTTTTATTTTCTTTTTTGAAAAATTTATATAAAAGAAAAATATTTTTGTGTTTTTATGTTTTCTTATGTACATATGATATAGGATATGAGTTACCACCATCACTCATTCGTTTCCTCTGCCAGACATTTCAACGTTTTCGGAGACATGCTTCTCATACCGAGCTTTTCGATCAAGAAATTGAATCTTTCTCTTGGCAAGGGTTTGGTGAAGATGTCAGCCAGTTGGTATTCAGTCCGGAGAAAGTATAGCTCCACGATTCCATTTTCCACTTGCTCCTTTATAAAATGGTAGCTAACATCGATGTGCTTAGCTCGTGAGTGTTGAACATTGTTATAGCATAAGGCAATCGCACTTATGTTGTCGCAGTACAAAGGAATCTTATTGAATTGAAAACCATAATCTGTTAGCTGTGAACGCATCCATAGGATTTGAGCACAACACCTAGATAAGGCAATATATTCAGCCTCTGTACTCGAGATGGCTGCTTTTGCTTCTTGGACGACCAGCTAACAAGTTTGTCACCTAAGAACTGAGCGGTTCTAGATGTACTACGTCTAGTGTCCTGACACCCCGTGTGGTCTGCATCTGCATATGCTGTTAGAGACATACTGGTATCCTTTGAGTACCAGCGACCCATGTTAATGGTTTCCTTAAGGTATCAAAAGATCCGTTTAACCTCTTGTAAGTGATTTTCTGTAGGCTTTGCCTGATACTGAGCACATAAGCAGACTGCATAAATAAGGTCAGGTCTACTGGATGTAAGATACATAAGGGATCCAATCATGTCACGATAAAGTGTAGCATCAACTTGTTTCCCTTGTAGATCTTCATCCAGTTTACTTTTTTCTATCAAGGGTGTGTCAACATAATCAGTAGTAATCAAACCATATTTTTTAACAATTTCAGAAGCATATTTAGATTGGTTTATAAAGATGCCTCTGGGACTTTGGGAAATTTGTAATCCTAAAAAGAATGACATATGCCCCATCATTGACATCTTGAACTTAGTGATCATCTGATTAGTAAACTCATTACACATGGCAGTATTAGTGGATGCAAATATTATATCGTCAATATAAATTTGTACCAGTAATAAGTTATTCTCAGCTTGCCGTGTGAAGAGTATTGGATCAACTGCACCTTTGGAGAAATGTTGTGAGATTAGAAAACTTGAGAAACGTAGACCTCTTCTTTGAGATCACCATTAAAGAAAGTCGTTTTGACGTCCATTTGGTAGATCGTCATATTCTTATGAGCGGCATTTGCTACGAAGATACGGATGGCCTCTATTTTAGCAACCGATGCAAATGATTCCTCGAAATCGATTCCCTCTTCTTACCTGAATCCTTGAGCAACTAGTCTAGCCTTATTCTATAGTACCCCGCCAAATTCATCCGTTTTGACTTTATAAGCCCATTTAAGTTTGATCATTAACACTTTATCTGGACACGGCACCAATTCCTAAACTTGTAGCTTTCAAATTTATGAATTTCTTCTTGCATTGCATCGATTCATGATGGTTCGGTCATTGCTTGTTTGAAGTTATTTGGTTCTACAGAAGTTAGGAAGGCATCAAAATAACACCACGTGGCATCAGTTTGGAGTTGCTTTCGTTTAGAGACAGAGCAAGAAGGATTGCCAATCACGTTTGCTATAGGATGATCCTTAGTACATTTACCAAGGTGTTCAAATGGAGTGTGGGTTTGTCTCACATTCGATGATGATCCTTGAGAAGTTGATTCTTTATGAGGAGATTCATTAAGTGGATCATCACGACATATTGGTGTTTTTGGTGATTCTTCAAAACCTTGAGAAATGTTTGGAGATTTTGCTTGTTCTTATGTTGATGGAGTACTTGATGATGGAACATCCTAGTCAATGGAAGTTGACACAGGAGAATCAACTAAAACCACAGTTCTCGGAGCTGTAGCTTCTTGAACTAGAGAAACAACAATTGATGGAGGAGTGCAGTATTTATCAAACATTGGTTGAAACAAGCGATCCCAATCATCTCTTGGTGGTGGAATACAAGGTTTTTGGGAAACAGGGTTTGGAACGAGTCCTGAACTGGATGTTGCAGGAGTCATTGAATGAGCCCGGGTCCTGAACTGAATTGTTCAGAAGCCATTGCTGTCAGCTCATCGAATGTCACATGAATTGTTTCTATAATTTTTTGGGTTCTTTTGTTGTAGATTCTGAATGCTTTCTTTGCGGGCGCGTAACCAACGAAAATACCAATGTCAGCTTTTGCATCTAATTTATCCAGGTCGTCATTGTCATTGGTAGGATAACAGAGTGCACCAAAGACATGAAAGAATGATAAATATGGTTTCTTATCTTGCCTAAGCTCATATGGAGTTTTGTTGTATCGACAGCAGATTGTTGAACGGTTTTGGGTGTAACAGGATGTATTGATTGCTTCGGCCCATAAAAATAATGGAGCTTTTGAAAATATTAACATTGTACGAGCAGCTTCTACAAGAGTTCGGTTTCGCCTTTCGACAATGCCGTTCTTCTGAGGAGTGCGGTCAACAGATGTTTGATGCGAGATGCCAACATTTTCATAAAATTCGCGAAGTGTCTGATTGACAAATTCGGTTTCATTATCTGTTTGAACATTACGGACAGTGGCATTCAAACGAACTTGAATATTTTTGATGCATTTAATGATGGCCTCAGGAGCTTCATCTTTTGTCCTTAAAAATCTGAGCCAAGTAAATCTTGAGTAATCGTCGATAATCACTAAGATATACCTTTTCCCGTTAATACTTGCCACACGCATTGGGCCACACAAATCCATATGAAAAAGATATAGTTTCTCCTGGTTAGTGTCTTCAGCTTTGGATTGATAAGAGGATTTCATGCTTTTTCCTAATGCACATGCTAAACACAGATGATCTTTCTGAAATTTAAGCCTTGGAATGCCTCGTGCAAGACCGTCTTTAGCTAGCTTGTTAAGAGTACC
>BQNB010088675.1:0-13390 GCA_026074375.1 Tanacetum coccineum | reverse complement strand
TAAGACTAAAATACTCATACATATAAAAAGCAATGCAATTATTAAATATCTAATTATTTAATTACAATTTAAACGACTAACTTTTTGTAGTTTCACTTACTTCACACTCATATATACATAAAGAAACCTTCCATCCATAGATGGGTAAAACAACATCTTTTACTGTTTCATTGAAATAATCAACGCAAATCTCATATTAATTTTCTTTCGCCCTGCTCTAAGGGTACTTTATTTTGATATATATTTTTATATTATATATATAAGCTCCATATCGCTGGAAGATGAGGGGACTAGAGTTCTCTTTCTATACAATATAAATAAACGACTATAAGAAACAAACGATTATCAATTCTTAAACAACCTATATATTGTCCATACTTAATAAGCATTTGATAGATAATCTAACCCGAGAAATCTTAGTTATCGGGGGGTTTGATCCGTTAGCTGGTATTTCTTAGTCATTCACATAGTACCCGTCGTTTTTTTAGTTATGCATCACACACCTCATACGAACCTAGCTTTCAATAACGTAAAACACATTATAAATATATATTAAACCTCAAATTATTCATGTGTAGTAAAATAATATTTAAAAGTTCATGACGTACGATAAAATAAAAAATAAAAAAATTTACAAAACGCAACCTCAAGTTTGCTAAAAGTTATAAAATTGACCCTTAACTTTGACCTATTTACGACTTTTTTATATAGCAAATTTTATTTATCAAATATGGAACGCACATTTACCGATTCATTCGAAAAAAATGTCACTAAAAAGATCGTCGAATTGCGAACAAAACGAGCCCAATATTGCAATCTTTTACCTAGTAAAGGAAAACGAAAAGTTGGGACTTTTGCATTTAAAAAAAAGAATATTTCCTTATTAGGTATGATGCTTCTAATTTTTTATAATTTTTGAATATATGTTTAATTAAAAAGCTTAAATATTTTCAAAATTGGCATTATTTTGGTGGAGAAATCTGATGGAGGAAAAAAAACACATAAAAATATATGTGTCAAATTTATAAAAATAAAAACTTGAAAAAAAGATGAGGTAATTAATAAAATTTTAGTGGTTTAATTTTAAATAAATTATATAGAGTTAGGTGTAAATTTATAAATTTACAAATTTTATTATAACTTTAAAAAAACAAATAACCCCTTAAACTTTCATATAACTTATAAACTAGAAAAAATAAAAATTATATATATATTTAAAAAAACATAATGTACAAGCCCCGTGCATGCACGGGGATTAAAACTAGTGTTTTTGACATGCGAACGATTTTATAAAAAATGCTAAAGTTTAATCTACATTTATAAAATATTTACGGAAATAGTCTTTGATGTTATCAGTTCATTGTGAGTCCTAACGACTGAAATTTGTTGTGAAAATAGTCTCACATGCTCCGCGACAACGCGCGGGTTACGAACCTCGTATATATAAAAAAGCAGAAATTATTCATCCAAATGTCGAGGATTAAAATATTAGTGGTTTCATCAATTACGATGTAAAAGAAAAAAGAAAAAATTAATTAATTTTTAAAACAGCCTCAAGTATGATAAACATTACAAAACGGACCTTCAACTTTAACCTATTTACGATTTTTTTGTATAACAAACTTCATTTAAAATCGTCGTATTGCGAACAAAACGAGCCTAACATTTCAATGCTTCTAACATGCGTACGATTATATAAAAAACGTTGAAGTTTAATATATATTTTATAATATTTACAGAAATATTCTTTGAGGTCGGTTCGTTGCAAGATGAGTCACAACGACTCACAAATAGTACCTAGCATTATCAGTCCGTTGCAAAGATAATCTCGCACGCTCCCCAACAGCACGCGGGTTACGAACATCGTTATGAGATATGTTGAAGAAAATTTGAAAATATAAATTAAGGCTACAACACAGCGTCGTCGTCGCTATTTTCAAATATAACCCAGACACAATGGGTCATTACTCGATTAGCCCATGATTACATAGCTCATACTAGAGGTGTACAGAAAAACCGGTTCATGAACCGAACCGGGAAAAAAAAACCAAAACCGGTTTTTTTAAAAACCGGTTTTTTTGAAACTGGTTTCCCTCAAACCGAACTGGCGGTTTGTAACCAGTTTTAAAAAAATCAATCGGACCGGGTTGTAAACCGGTTAAAACCGGTTTTTAACCGAACCGGTTGCATAAGAACCGGTTAAACCGGTTGACTAACCGAACCGATTTTGTATTTTCATATGAAAAAACCGGTTTTAGTCAAAACCAGTTCTTTGACTGGTTGACTAAAACCGGTTCGGTTAAAAAACCGAACCGGTTTTTAAAAAAACCCGAAATGTTCACCTCTAGCTCATACAACTGAAGAACCCGATAACTAATGTTTTGAAACCCGATTTGACCCGGTTGAACCAGTTTGTCAAATTAAACCCGATTTGACCAGCCGGGTTTGAAATGACTCGGGTCAACCCGGTTCTTGAGACCCGGCCGGGTTTTGATTTTTCTCGTGTTTTTTTTACAAATAAAACAAATTAATTATATATACTTGCGACGTAATTTTATTTTTTACATACTATATTTGTTAGTAAATAGTTTTTAGACTTAATATATGAAATATTCATGATTGATGTATATACTTTTTTTTATATCATTGCAAATTTTTTTTTTTTGTTGTTGTGGAAGACCGGGTTGACCCGGTGGTCGAACCGGTAACCCGGTGACTGACCGAGTCGATTAAAGGCCCGGTTTTCAAAACATTGTCGATAACCGAACCGATGAACACCCCTACTCAGCATGTTCAAACATGGGTGTTGATCGGTTCGATTATCGGGTTGTTCGGTTAATTTTTTTTGTCAACCCAAAAACCGAACTAGAGTTCAACCGAACCGAACCGAAAACCGAATTTGAATTCGGTTCGGTTTTCGGGTTGACTCGAAATACACTATTTATTTAAAAAAAATAATTTACATAGATATTTAGCAAAAAAAATATATACTTCAAGCATAAAAAGTGTTTTTTTATATTATGATAAATTTTTAATGGTATTTATATATATATAAAATATATATTTATATAAATTCGGTTTTCGGTTCAGATTGTCAAACCCATATCTAACCCGAAAACCGAATTTGTAGTTCGGTTCGGTTTTGGCACATTCGGTTCGGTTGTTTTCGGTTCGGTTCGGTTTCGGTTTTTGGTTTATTCAATTTTTATCAGGGTTCTAAAAGGCCCGCCATGGCGTCACTAAGGGCTCGCAAAGGCGCGAGGCGTGACCTTCATGCTACGCAATAGACCAAGGCGTATGCTTAAGGTGTGGCGTGAGATGAAAAGTGAAAAAACGTGATAAAGCGCGACAAGACATGATGTGTGAAGGCTTATTTGAATTTAATTTTGATAAAAATCGTTTTTTATAAAAATGAAAAATATTACATACAAAGATAGTTTATTGACTTTTTTTGCAGACTCAATATATTTGAAATATGATATAAATATATAAATTTATAAATATTTGCATACTTTGTGCCGTTTTAAGTCACGCATAAAAAAACGTCATAACTCGCTATGGCTTCTAAGGCGTGAGGCTTGACCATGCCGCCACGTCACGCCTCACGCTATTTATAACATTGGTTTTTATGCTGAGCCCAACCCAGATACAATGGGTCATTACTCGATTAGCCCATGATTACATAGCCCATACAAAAAAATATCTTAGAGGCGTAAGTTAGCAAACTTGTACCTATCCTGCGCCGGATAACACAAAACCTCATTTCATTTCATTACCCGCTAAAAAAACCTACCTTCATCATCTTCTTCGTCTTGAATTCAACAATGACGTCATCTTCACATATTTCACTGACTAGCAACCTTATCTCACCTATTTACAGATTCGGCCCCTCATCTTCACTCAACCTTCACTTTCCGTCCTCCAATTTCTCACCACTTTCACTACCTACCTTATCTCTTCACACTAACCGCTTTTTAACCGCTGTTAAATCATCATCAAATTCACCAGAAGGTGAATTTGAAGAATTAGGAGATGATGAGTTGATGGAGATTGATGATGATGATGTTATGGAGGAGGATGAGGTTGATGAGGTTGATGTTGATGAGCTTGAATTGGAAGCGGAAAAAGTTGCGCGTGAGTACGCGGTTTCGTTATCGAAGGAATTGAAGATTGGTGAGTGTTTGTGTTGAATTGTGTGATTATGAATGTATTTTAGATGTAAATTGTTGTGAATTGGATTAGTAAGTGTATGTTTGGCAAAACTAGCGGTAGCAGTTAGGAGTTTATAAAAAGGTTTGGTAAGGTAAGTGTATTTGTGATATTATGTTTGGCGAATAGAGCGGTATCAAGAAGTAGCAGTAACTAAGGGAGTGTTTGTTTTGGCTTATATGTGGGCGTATGAGCTTATTTTATTTCGGCTTATATAACATAAGCCTTAATTTTCTGGCTTATATTGAGACTTATGGGCTTATATAAGTTTATCATATCGTAATAAACTTATATGAGCCCAAAAGTCTCAAAATAAGCCGGAAAATTAAGGTTTATGTTATATAAGCCGTAATCAAATAAGCTCATAAGCCAAAATATAAGCCGAAACAAACACCCTCTAAGCGGTAGCAGAAAGCAACATCAGTAAGTAGTAGCAGAAAGCAATATCAGTAAGTAGTAGCGTATAGCCATAATTAGTAAGTGGAAACAGTTGGCTCGTAAATGCTGCTAGAAGTAGCATTTTGATATGGAGCGTTTAGAAAAAGTAAGAATGCTAGTTGCTTGTTTCCAAACAAGCATTAAGTGGAAAATGCTAACCGCTTGTTGCTAGTTGCTTTAAAACTCTCATAAACGTTTGCTACCAAACATACTTAAAATGTGAAATGAGTCAAAAGCTAAACGCTTCTTGAGGTAGCGTTTGATTTTTTTTAACAAAAGGCTAAATGCTCCTTGTCAAACAAGCTTTCAATTCGAAACACTAAAGGCTAAACGCTCTAAAAAGCTTCTTGCGAAACATAGTGATAGACCTCAATATTGTTCGCTTTGCTAAAAAGTGAGTGTATCATAGAGATTAGAACTCATTAGACATTGAAAATGTATTGTTTATAAGTAATGTCTTGCCATACTAGACACACAATGCGTTTTGGTGCCATGAGAACTTCGCAGTTAAGCGTGCGTGGGTTTGGACTTTGAAGTACTATCTAAATGGGTGACCTCCGGGAAGTACTCGATTGGTAGATAATAACAAAGCCGTGCACTAGGGGTCTGAGTGTCTATATCCTACCTCCTTCATATCCCAATCCGTGGGATTGCGTATAGTTGTTGTTGCACTAAGGGGCATATCGGACAATAGTTTGGTCTATGTGGATGGGCGTTAAATATGTGATAAATGAGAATCTCTATAACATGTGGTTAAAAAACAGTATGTAGAATGATGTGGTGTTTGAAACTTGTGTTTTGTTAACTTGCTAGCTCAATTTTGGTTGTAAAATGTGTTTAGAAGAGGAGCCAGTTGGTGAAAAGGGGACTCGTGGAAGAAGGAAGGCGCGGGAAAGTATCAAAGCTGTTAATGTTAGTAAGCATATATTCTATTGGATTGTTATTCGTTTGTTGTAAGGCATTACGTCCTGTTTTTTTGGATTACTATTGAGGCTCATTAACTCTTAGGTGTATTTATGTTCTACTCTAAAATATATTTTTTCGTAGACTGGTTGATGCTAGATGAGGGTTTAAGTTTGATCTAAACTCATAAAGTACCATATCAATAGATGGAAATGGGAAACTTTCCATTGTTCAGCATACATCAGTTTTACTGGTGTCGGGGAATTTTGTTCACCGAGGACATGTTTTGATGATGTGCATAATCTCTATTCACTTTCACACTCTCTTTTTAAGAACAGAAAAAGTATCGAGTTTGATTGTAATTATGAGTAGTATGTTGGTCTTTCTCTTGGAGGAGTTGATGCATATACATTCAATCAACTAAAAATTGTGTTAAATCACAGACAGATAATGTTAGTCACAGAATCATGTTGTTGCATGGTATTAACTTTACTCATTTTTAACTTATGGCAGATACCTGATAATCTTCTTCCTAAGGTTTCAATTGTTGGAAGACCGAATGTTGGTAAATCAGCGTTATTCAACCGCCTCGTTGGGGTATAATTTTATCAGTTAATGCCCTTTTGTTGTAATTTGAAAACGATTTATGTTTGTTATACTAGTAATAAACAAGGAACATTATAAGTCTTCTACTTAAAGTAACATGTTTAGAAGAAAAAAAACGATATACTGTTTGCGACATGAATCTATATATTTGCTGCTATATTTTCTCATATATTCTAAACTATACATGTTTTAGGGAAATAAAGCTATTGTCGTTGATGAACCTGGGGTTACTAGGGATCGCTTGTATGGTAGAGCCTTTTGGGGAAATCAAGAATTTATGGTAATCGACACAGGAGGTGTTCTCACAGTTTCAAAGTCACAGACTGATGTTATGGAACAGCAATTGTCGGTTTCAACAACCATTGGCATGGAAGGTATTCCACTTGCTTTTAGAGAAGCTGCTGTTGCCAGGATGCCATCAATGATCGAGAGACAAGCTACTGTCGCAGTTGAAGAATCATCAGTCATCATATTTGTAGTTGATGGCCAGGTATGGTCTATAAACTATCATCCATATTCATATTATTGGAATCTTTAGATATGCTATTATTGCTATACATGCTAATATTAGTGCAGATATCAATCAATACTGTTGAAAGATAAATGATTATTACAATTTACATTTTGTTGTTGCCATGAACGTTGGTTTTGTCGACCACTGGTCTGGATCTCAGTTGATCATGAAGTACATGGGAACCTTACATGAGAAACTGCTGATATACTGCCAGTTCTACAAATTAACTCCCCTATCACACCTATTATTGCTAGTTCCATATATTGAATTGCAACAATTTTACAACTCTCAAGCACCAGTTTAAAATGAATACCTTACATCATACCCTTTTTCACTCTTTTTCTGAGCATACTATGTGTCTGTACTTTTCAACTTACTATAATTGTGTTTATCAAATGCTTATTGCACGTTTGCACACATCTCTCACTTCTCATATATGTTAAAAAAATCCCATTTGCTGCGCGGGCCCTACATGACTAACGTTGAACAGGCAGGCTTGAATGCAGCTGATGTGGAAATCGCGGACTGGCTTCGGAAGAATTACTCAAACAAATCTATCATACTAGCTGTTAATAAGTGTGAGTCTCCAAGAAAAGGAGTTATGCAAGCCTCAGAATTTTGGTCTCTCGGGTAAGCTGATTATTTTCTCACTTCTGGTAGAATGCCATTCATAAAGCCGAAATTCTTAGTTTTGCAAATTAACAAACTGAACTCAATGATGTGATATACAACTGTAGCAGTTTTTTCCATAATCCCTCACAACACGTAAAAAGTTTGCAAGCATAGATAATTCTTTTAGACATAATGTGTACAATATATAATCTCTAGTAGCCTTGTAGGAGAAGTGATGTTAGCCTAGCATTAGGTGGTATGTCAGATTATGATCATCTCGGTTTTAATTATCCATTTTTTACTACTTTTCAATGGCATGCTTAGGTTTACACCACTTCCTATATCTGCTGTTTCTGGAACTGGAACTGGCGAGCTTCTTGATCTTGTTTGCTCTGACTTGGGCAATATTGAGGTATTGTTTCTCCCATGTGCAAGGAACCATTGGCTTTTGCTTTAGTATGCTGCATTCTTGACAATTGTGGTTTTTACACAGGACTCAGAAGTTGAGAACAAAGAAGAAGACTACATTCCTTCAATGGCAATTGTGGGGCGTCCAAATGTTGGCAAAAGTAGCATTCTGAATGCTTTGGTTGGAGAGGACAGAACAATTGTCAGCCCAGTTAGTGGGACCACACGTGATGCTATTGATACTGAATTTGAAGGACCAGACGGCCAGGTTTGATTTTATAAATCACCAGGAATACATTAAAAATAAGGGGAAATACATAAAATGGTTATGCTTTAATTAGTTTTAATTTTGGGTAGCCTAATCGTACGTGTACGTCAGTAACTTTGACCATCTTGACATTTTGAATATTTGTTATCCCATATAGGAATCAGACTAAGTAATTTTCCTTTGATATAACTACATGTATTAACAAACTCTTATGTGTTGTGAATGATTAATTTTTTTGCAGAAATTCCGTCTTATTGATACAGCTGGAATTAGGAAAAGGACAGCTGTGGCTTCCTCAGGTAGCACAACAGAGGCATTGTCTGTTAATAGAGCATTTCGTGCAGTAAGGCGTTCTGATGTGGTAGCTCTTGTTGTTGAGGCCTTGGCCTGTATCACAGAGCAGGTAAAAAGTCGGCAATTCACTGATTTACGAGGTTTTGAAATAAGTTTTCATGTTGGAAAAATATTATAGTATTAACCAATTGCCCAATGTGAATTATAAAGAGAAAAAATAAAAATGAGTAAGTGACAACTTCTGAATCCGTGAACAGGATTACAAGATTGCTGAAAGGATAGAAAGAGAGGGCAAAGGTTGTCTGATTGTTGTGAACAAGTGGGACACGATACCAAATAAAAATCAGCAGACAACATTACATTATGAGGAAGATGTTAGGACGAAACTTCGTATTCTGAATTGGGCACCTATCGTTTACTCGACTGCATTAGCTGGAAACAGTGTGGATAAGTATGATCTTTATCTAAAACAAATGTTTGTGTCATTTGATCATTTGTGGTATGCTTGCATATTTACCAATTCCCACTTAACTGTTGTCTGCATAAATTACCTCACCTTATATTATAGCACAAGAAAAAAATCTTAATAACTATTCTGTTTTAGGTTTTGGCCAAAGTGTGTGTGGATCACTTTAAAGACTGTTTATTATGTTGTTCTTCTGTCCCCATCTTGAAGTTTAGATAAATTTATTGGCATCTGCTATGATAATGTTGAGAACAAACATATATAACACTGTGCTGCATTGTGGTATATATCTCCTAAGTTACATCCTTTTAAATCTTCCTTTTGAGAATTGCAACTAAAAAGCTGCTTATATAAGTAGGCAGATTAAGGCAATGATGACCATACACATTTTCATAACTGGAGCTAGGTAGAGGGAAATATGTAAGTATTAAGTAGAAATTCCGTACGAACTAGTGATTGGTACAAGTTTGGAAACCTAAACTTTGCTCTTGACTTATATTGGTCATATAAATAACAGGAACAGTACCTTTACTTTTTTATTATGAACATTAGTGTTCTAGCCACTGATAAAAAGTACGGCCGACCATCTCTTTTCTTAACTTAAACCTTTATTATAACTAATGTCCTGGTAGATAAAGGTTCAATTGTAATAAATTCCAGGATCATTGTTGCTGCAAGCGAAGTTGAAAAAGAGAGATCGAGAAGGCTTAGTACAGCCACTTTGAATCAAGTGGTGCATGAAGCTTTAGCTTTTAAGTCGCCACCTAGGACAAGAGGTGGGAAGAGAGGACGCCTCTACTATTGTACTCAGGTATCTTAGCAATACTGTTGGTACTGATCTCATTGTTGCAAAGCATTCAAATATTAATTTTCTTCTCATAATCAAGAAAACAACTTGCTAGTATATAAAAGTAGATCTTTTTTATATTGAAACTATCTCGTTTGTGTTATTACCTAAAGATCACTATAATCTGAAACTCCCAGCAGTATTTTGTTATGGAAATTACGTATGACGTATTTTGGTTGGGTTATGTTGATTTCATGGTACAGGATTGACCGAGTAAAATTAAATTAAGAATTATAACGGCTTTCCAGCTACATTTGACGGAAATATTGCTTCATAAATCTGCTTTTCCGCCATCCGTTCACATAAAATATTAGCCTATTAGGAGTTATTTAATTTCAAGATATTTGCACTTTGGATTCTTTTAGTTTCTGTTGCACGATATATATAATATGAAAAAAGCTTATGCATTTGTGAATATTTGATTCACAATTTCCAATTGTTTTTTTTTCACTTGTGTTATGGTGCTAATACATGTACTTGCTTCAATGGCATGCGCAGGCAGCTATTAGGCCACCTACGTTTGTTTTCTTTGTGAATGATGCAAAGCTTTTCCCTGAAACATACCGACGTTATATGGAAAAACAACTTAGATCCGATGCTGGATTTTCGGGCACACCAATTCGTCTTCTATGGCGCAGTCGTAGAAAATCGGAGAGGGATTCTGGTAGGCAATAGTAGCAAAACTATAATAACTCTATGAATCTTAATCTAAGCAAAATTTGTTAATAGTTTGCATGTGCATCTCCTTTTTGCTAATAACTTGTTTTTCTAATTATTATACACCCAAGATACTCTGTTAATGTTTTGACCCAAAACCAATATTATGAATAATTTATAACAAATAGATTTTATTTAAGCTTGCCAAAATAGTAATATACTAGAAGCCTCGACATCTAAAATATTTGGGTGGAGTGATTTTTTGGGTGACACGATTACAAAATTCTCATCGCATCAGAATTTGATGGTTGTACTTCATGTTTAACATATTTAATATCTTTAATCTTATCGTAAATCTAAGTTATGCTACAAATATGAATAAGTTGCCAAGTAGCCGGCGGTGATACCGCCCATAAACAGGGGAATAATAGTTAACACCCATCTACGTGTTTCAGGACAAGCTCCAGCATCAAAACCAACCCCAAATCTAACACGTAAGAAGCTGGTTGCAGCTACATGAGCAACAAAATTTTGAAGAAAGAAAAAGGTATGGTTCATAAGTTCTACATAATGGTAATAGTTGCCTTGTTACACTATCGTACTCTTTGCATTAAAGCCATTGGAGTAGTTGGGAATTTAATGATGGATAATAATATATCATTGTGGGCACGTATCTTTTAATGCACCTAGGGGGGCTATTACATCACAATTTGGACCTTATAATTGTAGATATGATGTTAAAATATGTAATACAATGTGCCACCATACCCTTTCTTAGCTTTAACTTCCACATTTCTTTTACAGCTGCAAACCTTGTAATAATATCATTGTAGTTGGGCATTGAATTGCAGTCAAAGGTTTCTATAAACGTTGTACGGAGATGAAATAGTGTAATCAGCTGAAGTGTTAAATGTGTTTGAATTGAAATGGGGTCCGGACTTACTTCGGGTAGATGAAGAATGGTAGCCCTCATCGGCTCATGGCCCCCTTGTATTAACTTTGTGATGCTTTCTTTAATGAGATACTAATAATTGGTTAAGACAACAGTGACAGTTCAATACTTTGTGAATGTGACAAATCAGATGATAAAATATTATAATGCATAGTTGCATACCTTTTGGTGTAGAAAACTGAAACATAACAAATATCTCTAAAATGTTTTTCAGTATACGCTCTTTGTGGTAATGTTTATCCTTGTTTCCATGACAGAGGTAATTGGGGTTGAGACGTAGAAAAAGGGCTTGGGTTTATGTATCTAGTCCCAAGCTTAAACCGTTAACGTGGCCGAGTTGATGGAATTAGAGACTGCTTTTGGTGTTGTCGTTTGTGGTATGTCGCTTGTGAGCTTTTATATAGTTTTAGTGTATGATTAGAAAGGTTGAAAGTTATAAGTGATATCAGATTAGTTCGACTTACCAACGCTTTTAATACATTTCTTAATATGATTAGTAGTTGAATGTATTAATTGGGTTTTGATTTGCTCAGAAAGGAGAGAGAAAAAATATGGATTTTGATAAATCTAATTGTTTAATTTAAATATGTGTTATATTCAAGGAGCTGAACACAATTTAGGACCAGTTTGGTTGAAGGAGTTGGTAATGATTTAAGGACTCATGATAAAGTATACACGTTTGGTTGAAATACTGGGCCCACAATTTTGGGTTCAAACCTTCAAATTCAGTATACATGAATTCTTATCTAATATGCATGTTTTAGAAGTACTATTATATTTTGTGGGCCTCTTTTGTATCCTATCCACTTATTTTTCCTTTGTTGTCTTTTTAATAATAAATTTTAGTTTTTACATAATTTATCAAATTATAAATAAATTTTTATTTATTTTATGTTATATTTTCTTTCTCTTACATTAGACAATATACTAATTGTGTTGATGATGACGTCGTTTCATGTCGTTTGTCAAGGCCCAAAAGAATCAGCCCAAAAAGTCGGCTCAACATAAAAATAAAATAAAGATTCCCATCGGCCTAAATTAAAAAAGTAAGAAAATTTATAAAACGGCCCTTCAACTTGTAACTATTTATGACCTTTTTATATAATAAACTTTATTTATCAAATATATAACAAATATCTACTGATTCATTCAGATAAAAAAGATACCCGCGCAAAGATTTTCGAATTGCGAACGAAACGAGCCAAATATTGCAATGTTTTAACATATGCACGATTTTATAAAAAATGTTGAAGTTTAATATAAATAGGAAAAAAAAAGAAAATTTATAAACCGTACCCTCAACTTTTAAGTATTTACGACTTTTTTATGTAATAAACTTTATTTATCAAATATATAACGCATATCCACCCATTCATTCAGATCGAAAAATAGCCGCGGAAAAATCTTCGAATTGCGAACAAAACGAGCCCAATATTGCAATGCTTCTGACATACGTACGATTTTATAAAAGATGTTTGAAGTTTAATATATATATATATATATATATATATATATTTAAGTATACTCTCAAAACACACCCTAAACTACCTAATAACTTTAACATAAACGACAGGGGTCAAAAACGCACAATTCTATGAAAGTTTAAAACATATAAATAACCTATATTTTTTCTCATTTACGACTATGTTTGAAAACAGATTTCGCATTCATATTTATATTTATATACATACTAAAAGTCGTTCGCTCGCCCGAAAAACCAAGTCACGTCGTTCTGGTATTTCAAGCCCTTCTAACGTTTATAAACTTTAATAAGTACATATGTAGGATCCCGTTTAACACTTCATTTCATATATTTAAACACGAAATTAGATCAAGAAAAGAGATGAGGAGATGAGTTGTTCTAGAGAGAGAAAGAAGAGAGAGAGATGAGAGAAAAGAGAAATGGAATTAATTAGAAAATGAACAACTTACTTTTTCTAAATAAGAAAAAGCTTATATACCCTGTCGCGTTAAATGACGCGCGGGATATTTAACTAGAACCCGGGCTCGGGTTTTGCTTGGGATTAAACCCGAAACATATAAAATATTAGATTAACTATTGAGCCTGATTCTCGATATTATACTATTACAACATTAACTAATTGATTGACCGAGACTTAAATACATAATGAACGAACTTCATGTTCGACTCAATATTTTGAGGCTAACAATCTCCCCCGAAGTGAGTTCATTGAAGACACTCCTTCATGAGATCA
>BQNB010088674.1:2043-27604 GCA_026074375.1 Tanacetum coccineum | reverse complement strand
CCCACTATCCCAAGTGTTTTAATTTTTGCCATTTTTTTACAACTTTTGAATACACTTAAAAATAAGCTACTTTTGCAAAACAATTATTTTATAAACCACAAATAAGCACAAAAATAAGCTAAATAAGGCAGAAATGCTTAAACACTACTAAGCCACTAAAATGCTAACTGTTGGCATTGTTAAACTCAAATAAGCAAACCAAATAGGGAAATAAGCTGACTTAGATAATAAGCTACTCTAAACCATCAACAAAAAACAAAAATGAGCAACCCAATAAGCCTAGAATGAGCTTATGAACTCAGTAGTACTAACTTTTAAGTTAGTACTGCCAGTTAAACTCTTAAGTCTGCTTAGCTAATAAAAGGTAAATAAGCACAATGAAATAAGAAATAAGCAAAAGCAGATACGCAACCACATCTAATAAGCCCTTAAGAACAAAAATAAGTAAGCATACTAAGCTAGAATGACAGAAAAGCTAAAAAGCTTAAAAACACTTAAAATTTTACACTAGAAAGCAAATAAGCTCAAATAAGCTTATGACAAAACTAAATAAGCTAAAATGGACTTATACTAACCTAAAAAGCTAAACTAAACCTAAATAAGCCATAACAATAAGCAGATAAGCTAAAATAAAGAAATAAGCTCTTTTAGTGTAAACTGTTAACCAAACAGCCCCTTAAGGCACCTTTGAGCTTATTTTTAAATAAGCTAAAGGATCCTTATGGACTTTTAGCTTAGTACCCTAAAAAGTACACCTAAAATACTACTTAAAACAACTTTTTAAAATCATTTTGAAATTCCAGAGCTTAATGAAAAGACTTGTTGAAAACAGCTTATACACTAAAAACACTTAGCTACTTTTGGTTTCTGAAATTGAAAAGACAAAAAGCTTATTTTAAGGCTAAAACAGATAACTAAATAAGCTACTTTTTGAAAACTAAGTTTAAAGAGATTGACACTGACCCTAGACCTACTTATAAACCAAAAATCAAATCCTATAAGCTACTTATACCCTCTGAATTATTAAGTTGAAAATAGCTACTTGTCTTTTTAAAACTGCTGGTGCAGTTTGCACTTGAGTGAACAAAACCTTAAAACCTTTGATGCAGACTTAAAGCACTACTTCTAACACTCATGAAACACACAACTAAGAGCAAATAGAATCATTTCAATTACTAGAATCAACTAGAACTAGGTTATGCAAATGAGGCTTAACAGACTTAGACTTTTATTAATCTAACTTATGAAAACTCACTTAACTCTAACCTAGCTTATAAATCTAGCATAAACTGACTTAGATGAAAGATTAAAACCAAAATCCTAAGACCAAATGGCCACTAGCAGTACTAACTTGTAGTTAGTACTGCTATGCCAAACACCCCTTTAAAGTCAACCAGTTTCATTTTAAGCTTTTGATAATGAGATTTAGAGCACAAAAATCAAATACCAGATGTTAAATAACTTTTAACAGACCTTATGAACTTATAACACTAATCAAATAAGCCAGAATCAATAAGCTAATAGTTATGCTAATATTTTTGGATTTTTAATGATTTAAGAGACAAAATTATAAAAACTATGATCTAGACTATAAAACTTGAAAACAGATAAGCAAACATACTTATTAAGCACAATAACACAAGATTAAACACAATTAAGCAAGAAATAAGCTGAAAATAAGCAAATGCAATTATTAAGCTAAGAGACTTGAAATTTAAAGAAGACTTACAAAAGCCTTAGCTAAACAAAGGCTTGATTTGCTCAAAGAGCTGTCAACAAGCTCTAGCTTATCACAAGGATAAGCTAGTAAAGTCCTATGAACTCTTCCATTGCTAGTTCATCATCCAAAGCAACCAAATCCATTTTAAGCATAGGTATTAACTGATTTTGATTGTTTAAGTAGATTAATGATTAACTTGAGCTCAATCTGAGCTTAGAGACTCAGAGAGCTTATGAAGATCTTATAAGAGTAGCTTGTGAAATAGTTGAATAGAAGCATTTGAGATATGTAAAAACTTATAAGTAAAAACAGATTATAAACAAGTAAACTATGATTTTATTAATTAAAAACTGAATACAAAACTTTGGAAATAAAGATTACAATAAGCTAAAAACTGAATTTTAAAATTATATTAGCTAAAACTAAATTAAGCTACTATTAAAAGCTAGAAAAAGAAGACGATCTTGTGAGTGAGGAGAGCTCTTTATATAGTAGTTGAGTGAAGCTTCTAGGTGTCTAGATACGCTCCTCTATCCTTGATCTTAACCCTTCATTCAATGCCAATCATTGGATCCTTAATCATCATCATTGGATCATTAAGTGATGAGCACACGGATTGCCAACGTGGCATTCCGTATGTCAGAGTACTTGTGCTTCTTTTGCACTAAATTTAGTGCAAAAACCCAATCATTGGTGTGCTTCTTTCAATATCCGCGTGTCCTTTCTTGTGGGGATCAACCAATGGGAGCCTTTGAGTGACGTTTTCTCTTGCCAAGTTGTCACTTAGTACTTGAATCTTCAATCTACGTAGTCAGTTTCATTTTACCCTTTGATTTAACTTGGGTTAATCGTTGAGAATGACGATGAATAGTAAAAACTATTCGCGCCATTTTTAACTATATGAATAGAGGTTTGAATCAGGTGAAGTGGGCTTTGACCATGGGTTGGGGTGTATGGGCCGGTTTATATGAAATGGGTTTTGGTTTATATGTAGATAACGACCGTTATCTTTTATTAATAAAAAGATAACTGTGTTAGGGTTTAAGGGTTATTTTTGCAATTTGGTTTAACTTCAAGGGGTTGTTTTGGTTATTTTGGAATTTTTTCTTTATAAGTTTGACCAGAGTTGACTTGTTGACCACGGTTGACCAAGGGTTGACTTTTTGACCCTTCTTGCTATCAAATCCCCGGCTCTTGTGCACTCTATCCATTCTCGTGTCCGTGTTTGTCCGGTTTTGGCCGATTTCTTACAGAGTTGACTTTATTGACCTTTGATAGAAATTTCTGGCTTGTTATCATGTCTTTCCTTTCCGTGGACTGTGCTCGCGTTCGGCTCTTTATTATTCTTTCCTTTCCCGTGTCCGTGTTTGTCCGGCTTTGATCGTTTTCTTGAGCTTTTTGCAATATTCATACCTACACAATCACAAAGACAAAACGAGCAATATACAAGTATTTTATGCACAATTTTGGTCTTTTATGGGACATTTTTTATATAAAAATAATATGTGTTATCACACATATCAACATGCGAAAAATGTCAACAAATAATGTTGAGTGAATTCATAGGTTTTATAATTAAAATAGTGAACCACAAGATTTCAGGTAGTGGTAGACAAATGAAACACATTCATAAGTCAAGATAGTTATTATTTCCCTAAGCTTATGACACCGAACCTTAACAAGTTACAAACCTCAATCAGGTTTGCGCCCCATCAAAAAGTAGGGTGTTCTGCCTAACACCCAATTATACAAATTTAAATGTTAAATGCGTCCGTTGGTTGGTATTAGTTATTGCATACCCGGACGAGAATTATCAGTTCTAATAGATCTATTCACAACACTCACGTTTAATTTACTAGTAATTAACGACTCATGATAAAGGGGACTTAAATGGCAGCAGTGGTACTTAGACAATAATATTCAGGCATAACATACAATTTAAACACTTGCGTCTACAAGTAAAAAGTAAGTAAGGTAGCATGTATCTCACCCAAGAAGTTTATAAAACATTTAAAAAGTAAAAGAGGGTGATAACATCAAATAATTAATACTTTTATATATCAAATTCCCGCGTTTATTGCCTCACTTTATATCATTTATTTATAAATTCGGTACTTAATTCATATATTTGGCGAATTTAAGTAATTGGAGACGTTGGAATGGAAAAGATGCGAAAAAACAGCAAAATGAAGAAAATATGACAAAAAACCGCATTATGGAAGATATTACGGCGTAACGTCCCGCAGAAGTTACGACGTAATCAATTATTAAATACGGAGATTTGGTGCTGACGAGGCATTACAGTGTAACGTCCCGTAGGAGTTACGCCGTAATTAAATTATTGAAGAAAATATTAATACTGACTAAGGGTTACGGCGTAACGTGTCGAAGTAATTACGTCGTAACATATTTTAATACTAATTGAAGAAATATTGCTTCAGAAGGTTTACGGCGTAACGTGGACGATACCGTTACGCCATAAAGTATGACTCATCACATGGACGTATTATAAACAAAATACTACGAAGTTTCACTTTTCATCCCAAACTCCAGGTACTAAAATTGTACAAGACCTAAAGTGCAAATGTATTATAAATAGTAGAAAAATGAATTCATATCATTCATTCAAGTCTGGTGGGAGTAGCCGTAAACAATAAAAGGGAGAAAAAGGTGTTCGACGCAGGGTATAGGGTAAACCCTTCAGGGTTTGCCATGGCGTTCGACTAGGGGATCGAGAGCATTAGTCTAGCACAATTTTTAATTATACTTTAATTTTCTGTGATCAATTTAATTCTGTTAATTTGACTTATTGGATCCATTAATATGATTTTTAATGTTATGATTATTTGTTATGCTTTATTATTTGTTCATTTGCATTTAATTAATTAATTATCTTTTTGATTATTAATTTTTGATCTTATTATCTTGATTGCACCTTTATTAATTTATGTAGTGTGTTTTGAAATCCTTGTAGTTTTTGATTGTTTATTTGATATATGTGTTTTGTCTGTGTGTTTGTGAATGCTTGTCCTTCTGTTCTTCTTTTATTTCTGAATGTTTGCACGCTTGATTATGTGTTGTTACGGCATAATGATTTGGATTATGGCGTAACTTGTTCTATTACGGCGTAACAAGTTCAATTGGTTACAGCGTAACTTATGTGTGAAATAAAAGATAAAAAATAAAAAATTTAGTCTTAGACTTCGTTATGGCGTAACTTGGTAGTGCTTGTTGCGATATATGTGGTTACCAGGTTTGGGATACCAAAAAAAGTTTTGGCATTGTTTGAACATTTAAAATGATTTCTAATACCGCTTTTGTTTTAATATTAAGTCTAACAACCTTGATGTTTTTATTCGAGTGGTATTATTCCTGAGTCAAGTATTTTCCATTATTATGCTCCTCTTCTTTTGCTCAGTTTTATTACACATTTAATGCACAAGGTTTGTTAGTGTGCAGGGAGAGCAATAATTAACAGGTTGAGGAGACAAGAGGTTGGACATGTGTGGAGATGTTCAAGTTGCTTGTGTTGGAGGCTTGAGTCTAACTTAAAGACTCGGTGAAAAAGAAAAGTGATTTTCGAGAGACAACCCGACCTATCCTATTAGTTTAGTATGTAGCTGGTTTTGTATTTTTCTTACTTGGTTTTACAAGGGATAGATTTTGAGGGCCATTCAACTCATATTATGTGGTGAAATAGTTATTGATATACAACAGGTTACAGCGTAACACTTATAGTTACGGCGTTACAAATTAGGTTACGACGTAACTCGCACCACCATTACGTCATAACTAATTCTATTAAATTTTTCAAAAAAAATTCCATATAATTACGGCTTAACTGACTCTGACAGTTACGCCGTAATCCCCTTCTGCAAGCCATTAAAATGTTTAAAACTTTATAAAACCATGTATGTTGGTAAATAAACTTTGTGGATATGTTCTCTGGAAATCCTCACGAGACTTCACTGGTCCACTTGGGCCACCAAGTGGTTCAAAAGGCTTGTTGCATACGCTAAATGCAACCGTGATTCCTACGAAAGTGAGTTAGGTTTATTCTATATCGTTTTGTATATTTTGTGCTACGGTGCTTTTTATCTTGGTTTATGCTTATGGTATTAGTCCTTCTTGCAGCTATACAGGTAATGCACATGATGGGGTGCTAGGATATTAATCAACCTGCAAGGAAGCATTCCAAATTGGTCTAGTTAAATGCTATTCAGGAGGATGGTGGAGATATTTGAGATGATGGATGTTGTTCGAGGAAGCAGACTTGGAGCATGGCTTAGAACATGTTGTCTCTTCATATTACCGATCAAATCTAAGGGAGTCTTCCATTCTAATTCTACTCTTGTTCTTGAATTTTTATTTCCTTAATTGTACAATAGGGACATTGTACAAACCAAGTGGGAGATGGGATTAGAATTATCACTTGACTATTATTTGCCTTTGATTTTCTAGTTTTCTTTGAAAAATTATTCTAATTATAAAAAATTTGACATGTTTTCCCTAATAAACTAGAATTAATCTTTTTCGAGCGCACTATAACCCTTTATTCCAATCGGTGAGGTAAGCCTTATAATTCCGCTTTCATCTATTATACAAAAATCCACCAAAAATATGAGTGTGTCGGTAGTATTGTAGACTTTAGAACTTGGCCTATACATCATTTCAAGACCTAATTGATTAGTTGAAATAGGCAGTTCAAGAAGGCAATGTATTAGGAATTCACCAAAATAGTCTTTATGTGTGTGTTTATCGACTTGTCACACTGACTTGTCGACCTCCCAGTGTAAAACCCTTTGTTGCACTCAATGTCAGTGCAAGATACCCCTAGATCACCTTGTTAAGCCAATCCCTATTTAAACCCTATATGTTTTGTTACACCATTTTGCCTTAGCCTACCCTGTAGTCTTTATTATCTTTATGTTGAAATCTCTGGCTACTTAAGTCCATAGTTTAGGGAAATAGGTTCGGAAATTTTCTGCATTCGTGGAAGACATATCATTAATGATCTATTAAGACCCCATGTATCATCACTTTTGATATAGTTCATCTCAAGTAGGGGGATGTGTTTATTGTATCAAATGCTGTAGGGGCAATAATAAAAAGATATAAACTCCTGTAGCATTTGCATGTTCAAAAGAAAAGATGGTGCAAATATAAGCCATCTATGTGCTAAAAAAATATAAAAATGGTGCAACTAGCCATCTTAATGATTGTGAAGAATGATGCTAGTAGCCCATTTATAAAGATCAGATTTTTGGACTTAGATACTTGGACTATTGGATGGACAGTAGCCGGTTATGACAACCTTAGTGTATTTAGACTATTTGTTTTGTGTTTTTATTTAACAACAATTAAAATCCTATGTCTTTATCCTACCCTATATCATTCTCCAGTTCAAGCATTTGGTATTGCTTGAATGGGGGAATTGATTGCAATCATGTATGTGTATTCCATCGTTATAGATGTGTATATATCACTAGAACACAAAGTAGATTTGGCTACACCAAAAAAAGTGGCGATATACTAAAGTCACTTTTGATTTTTCAGTGTGAGTGATAAAGGTCGCGAGACCATAGGGAACCTACGTCACATTTTGATTTACTGCCGTATCCATAAAAAAAACAGTGACCAAAACCTTAACATGTGTGACTAATTATGTACAAATTTAGTTGGATTAATCAGTATTATGACCGGTAAACACTGCAAATCACACAAAGCATGTTTTTTTATATTTAGTCACATACAATTAAGCATAAAGTGGCCAAAAGTGTTAAAAAGTGTGACCTGTGATGTTTAAAGTGAAGTAAAAGTGTATTTTGTGTGACTATTGTTCATCCAATGGCCACATGAATTTTATGTTTTGTGTGGCCTTTTGTAATTATTTGGTTACATAAAGCATGGTTTTTTGGATATTTTTCACAAACAATAAGCATAAAGTGATCAAAATTTGATTTGTTAATAAGTGTGACCATATTGTTTAAAAGTGAAGAAATGGTATATTTGTGTGACTAAAGATCATCAATGGCCACATGAATTTTATGTTTGTGTGGCGTTTATAATAATAGTCACACAAGAGCATAGTTTTATTTGGGTATTTAGTCACATACAATTAAGCATAAAGTGACCAAAAGTGTTAATAAGTGTGACCATATGCTGTTTAAAGTGAAGAAATGTGTATTTTGTGTGACTATTGATCATCCAATGGCCACATGAATTTTATGTTTGTGTGGCCTTTTGTAATATTTAGTCACATAAAGCATGTTTTTTGGGTATTTAGTCACATACAATTAAGCATAAAGTGGCCAAAAGTGTTAATAAGTGTGATCATATGCCTGTTTAATGAAGAAAAGTGTATTTTGTGTGACTATTGATCATCCAATGGCCACATGAATTTTATGTTTGTGTGGCAGATATGCAGACATATTTCCAGCAGGTATTATCCACCAATATTACCCCGTACATTTACCACAATATTACATGTTGTACCGTAAATAGAATAATTTACAATGATCCAAAATGTGCATATCAGATTAATTCAAATTAAACTTGGCAAAATATCAATCAAACATTTGAATTACAACTTCAAGATAACAAAATGTCTACGATGCTAATATCCGATATCCTACTACAAATATTTAACAGTTACTAGGTAGAAGGAGGATGTGATGATCCTCCAAGAATAATGTTTTGCAACTTTCTAAGCCTATTTTGCCATTCAAGACGATCCTCCTCTCCTGTGGATGAACAATTATAGTCTTCCGTAGCAAGGCAGAGTACAACAACACATTGTGTTATGGAAAACAAAGCTTGTTTTGCAATACCAGCAGATTGATGAGACGATTTAGCAGTTGAAAGAAGAGAGACCAGCAGAGCATCAAAACTCGTGTTTGCAGAGTAAAACAGAGTAGTGAATTTTTTTTGCAAAGCCTGCAATATACAATCAATGGATCAGGAATACAAGAACATCTATTCTCATGAAAAGTAAGTCCTATAAGAAGATTAAGCAGTACCAGGAGAGCATGTCCTTGAAGCAATGAACTTGACTAAAGCCAAGGCCTGGTTAGAGCTTTATTTCTGATAGTCAACCCTACATTTGGACCAGAGCTCCTGTCTGATATCAAGGTATAACAGAGTTCGAGGGCGAGAGCTGTCATATGCAAGTCTCTAGTAAGTCGAAAAGCAATGATACATATAGTCCTATTGTCTTAAGAAATAAGGAAAACCAGCCTAGAAGTCAAGTATAAACCCTATCAAAAGTTGAAATTTCACTAGATAACTCATAAAAAGCAAAACACTTTAAGGTACCCACTTGTGCCAGCCTTAGATTCTTGTTAGGCCTATTTTCCAAAACAAAAATATAGGAACAACTGGTGAAATTAAGGGTAGATGTAGAGCAATGAATACAAAATTTCTATGGTGTATAACTGCAAGATAGATACTTCCATTTAGAACAAATAATTAAAAGAATTTTTGATCCATTGGCTCTATGTTTTGACAATCTAGACGCAATTTTTATTAAACCGTCCTAACTATAACGTCAAGAAAACACAATGTAACAGTACTTCCCACTTCAGAGTTCTTGTAATCCGACAAATAATAATCATCATCACTAGCACTACGCCTGGATCCTTTTACAGATATAACAGATTTGTGTACATGTTTTTTTCTTAAACCCGGAGTTCCCTCAAGTTTCCAAGACTCGACTTATAGGTCTTTTATATAGTTTGGAAGCATCTTCAACATAGACGCCTTAATCCATCAACACAAAGAGAAGGATATGTGGAAAGTCAATTCATATACATCTCCCTAATAACCAATGAGTTATAGGTGAAATTCAACATGATTAATAACTCAGACAAGCTCTTTGGCTATGACTAAATCAAAAAATGGGGTTTTGGTTGATTAGTATCTTCTTTAGGTTAGGAACAAGGGCAGACAAAGAAATGAAGTGTCAGTTCACTTTTTTTCTTCTCTTCCTCTCAGCCAAGACATGATCTTGTTCCTGAGTGATTCCTGATCATGGTTGTAACCTTATAAGCACTAGAAAGAGGATGATGAAGCTGAAGGATCCTTGATTTAGGTTTTAGATCTCCAAAAATGTATTAAAAGTATTGGGATGATGGAAAGTAGTAGCAACAACGATCCTGAGTGTGAACAATTATGCAACTAGAACTCTATTTTCTTGATAGTTAGGAATTTTAATTTCGAGCTGTGGAGCCTGAATAGGTTGATTGATAAACGTCATGTTTTCTGAGTAGCTTTATGAGGAGAATGAATCAAGATCACAAAGTGTGCTCATCTGATATGAAGGTATACCTTGACAAGACGTTTTGTAGCTTCATCAACATTCCTACATAAAATATGTCTTTGATGTATCACCATGATAACCTTAATAAAAACAATGATTCATTACACAAAAAGAGAATGCTTAGTTAGATTTTTTTAAGTAACATGTGGTTGGCAAATTGACATCATATGAATCTTACATTTAAGTACACAGTGATATCAATACTCATTATATCTCCATCCTGCAAAAGAGTAAAATACCGTTAAGGAAACAAACTTCTAAATTTTGTTATCTTACGTAGAAAACCAAGACTAATGGAAGGAAAGAACCTGAAGTTGACGAGAATAAGGTATTCTAGGACACATACACTCATTGACTGATTTGCATACACTTTTAGGGCACGAGCATCTATAATCATTTGGCGCACTGCTTTGTCATCTTCATAAGTTGTCACTAAAGTCTAGGAGAGAAAAAGAGAAGTTTGTTAGAGGATAAACTAAAAATCATAGAAAAAAAACCATCAAATAGCAGCATTACTAAACATAGATGAGCCTTACTCCAATTTCCAAACCATATACATTGTTTCACATACATGTATTACTGTAATTAAACAGCAGAAGACACACATCTAAACACTACTTTTATATCCAGCCTCGAAATATTTTCAGACAGGATATAATCGAATCTATGAAATAATTATCACAACAGCCCTATATGAGTCAATGACTTCCTTCATCATGAATCGATAACTCACTACAATTTCTGGTAACCAATTTTAAGCATACACAAGTAGTGGGGGGGCTTCAACTGCGTTTCAGGCACAGGAAACGGTGGTTAAACCTTTAGACGCCTTAATATATGTTGTTGTTAATGTTAAATACGTACCCAAAAATGATCAGACATATTAGGCCAAACTACCAGCTTTGGGAGCATTTCTTAAGACAAACTACCTCAACACCTCATACGACAGTCTAAAATTGCAATCAACAGTCCGGTATATATGGATGATATATAAAACACAATTTAATAAGAAATCCGAAACAACCCCTATAACAAGCAAAGCATATTCAATAAGCAATCCCAAATAATCCATGTAAGTTTATTGCTTCCATGAATTATTAATCAAGTACCTACTTTAAGCTATATGCCCGTCATTGTTTGACATAAACTTCTTATAATTCAATCTTTAATCAAACAAATGAAAAACCAGTTGTAACACCCCCAAAAATCACATACAGCGCAGCGGAATACCAAATGGGGTGCTACTTCGTAAATACACAGCATTAGATACAAGAGAAACTACCTCAAGTGTCTTTTGAATAATAACACTTGTTAATTCAATTAAAAATCTGAAGTTAATAATACAATTGTCCATAATTGCATCACAATGAAAAGCTAGAATTGTAAAGACCCAATCACAATCAAATAGTCCAAGCATAAAATCCACAGAGAAAAACATGCTACAAGTGTCAACATTAAGTTGTGATTCATAATTAGTTTAAATATGAATGTAATCCACAGTATAATCACAGTACTATGTAAAAATCCCAAGATTTATAAAGAATGCATAACACATTTATAATCAACATAAACCAAATCTTACCCAAGTATTTTATAAAGAATGCATGACAAATTTAATGTCACCCAAAATGTTCCAAGTATGTAAGTGTCGGGGCCCTGTAGTCCAACAATGATCCGACATGTTATAACGTTCTTACCTGGTGATAGCCTAAACACCTAAACGGGGGTTGTCAAACCCGAATAGATCTAAAATGTTCGTTTACTCATGTTGATCGCTAATCACCCGAACAGGGATCCCACATCCGAATAGATCTATTTCATAACATTCGCGCTCACCCGCTCAAGAGATTTACATTTCTTGACGCTGGACGTTAGACTTGGTATGACCCTAAATTTGGGCAGGATCAAATAATGCGTATAAGTATACTCCGTTACCGTGTCCCCTCCAAGAAACACCCGGGCAGTATGTACTGTTATTCAGTTCAACATTCCTAATGCTAATCCGAAATCATTTCAATGTAAAGTATGCATATGTGACAAAAATGAATCAAATAAATGTATTCCATAGCCGAGCTATGCAAAAAGTATGAAAACCAATTTGTGTAAACAATCCTGTAAATGCATTTGTAAACAAGCATGTTCTCACCCCAAATATATGTAAAACCAGTAAAACATGGGGTTATAAACTCACAAAATCCTTTAAAACAATCACATTGTTATAAGATAACCAAGTATAAGGATTTGTAGACAAGCATGTATCCCCCTCGCGGGTTATAAAACATTCAAAATATTGAAAAGCGAGGCTATGAACTCACATTGATTAAAGACCACGATCAATTAATCCAATTAAATCACACTGAATCTGCAACGATCTCGACCACGACCTATAATTATGTCGTTCGATTATAATACACGTATTAAATACGATCAACGATGCGTACATCGTTACCACGAAGTCATACATATTTTTATATGTATGCAGTCATATATACATGTGATGAGAAATTCACTTGCGCGTCTTTAAACCTTAACCCTTAGTATATTTTATGAATATATACTATTTTCCGTCCAATATAACTTATCTCAATTTCTAAAGCTGATAAGCCTCGCGGCAAAGTAAAATGCCATTACGAACAACTTTCGTGTTTCGCCGGAAGGAGCAGAAACTGAACTCGAAATTGATCAAATCATTTAATTAATAAATCTGTCCTTTATAATATTCAATAATAATAAACCTGATTTTATAAACTAAAGTGAATATTCTGATTTTTGATCCAGTTTCTTCGTTATTGGAGTTAAAAGTCCCGTTTATGTCTAAACGTCCGCAAAAAATAGAATTTGTTATTTTTTGTAAACCAAAGTCTAACTAATCAAAGTCTCGAATTCCAATCCCCACATTCTATTTCTGTTTATATTATCTGTTTCATAAAGAGGCACTAAAGTCCATTTTAAGTCCAAGTCTCGACTCAAATATGGTCCCAATATCACTTATACAAAATATCAGTCCTCGTTTCTATATTCAAATCGTAATTATACTTAACCGCGCAATTTAATATTTTTTCATCAATTATAGTATATAACAAAATAAATAAACAAATAATATATTTCGCGTTAACTAAACTCACTTTATTTCGTTGTCAACACACTCAAACGCACCACCCCGCTTTCGCATCCCAACCCAACCGCCCTCCTCGGCTGTTTTGCCAACCAAACCAACACGCCCTTATTGTATTATAACAGCCAAAACGCACCCCTAGGCGTTGGCTGTTACAACCCAAAGCGCACCTTGGTGCGATTTTAACCAAACAAACCCATTCTTGTTCAAACAAACCCATGCCCGACTCACTTCCCCGGCTGTTAACCCAACAGCCACGAACCAACGCACCCTCGTCGGCTGTGGTCCCAAACCCGACCACACCCTTTTGTTAAACAAACCCAACCCGGCTGTCCCACAGCCCGACCCAACTCACCCCCCCTGTTGCTGTTGACCCGCGAACCACAACCAAACCCGCCCTTGGGGTTGGCTGTTACAACCCAACGCACCCTCACCGGTTTTTATACCCGGCTGTTACCACAACAACCCGACCCAACCCACAATCAAATGCACTTGTTGCTGCGAACCCACAACCCCTTCCCCTTGCGGCTTCCTGTCCGAACAAACAAACACCCCCTTGCGGGGTTTTACAACATCAAACGCACCCTTTTTGGTTCATAAATAAAACCAAACGGACCCTTGGGGTGATATAAGACGAACCAAACACATCCCTCGTGGCTTTCTTGCTGCCACCCAAACCCAACACGCCCTTGGGGTGGGCTGCCACAGAAAACAACACCCCTTGTGGTTATAACCTAAACCCGAACGCAACACCCCTTCGACGTCTGGAGTTTTCCCACCCGAACCAAAACGTACCCTTCTCTTGTTTATACCAACCAACGCACCCTTTTCGGGTGATGTCGAAAAAGATGGTGGTGGTAATATGGTGGGGAGGCAGTGGCGGTGTGGGTGGAGTGGGGAGGTGATGGAGCGCGTGAGGGAGAGTGGTAGTGGGGATCGGATAGATCGGGTTTGTAGAGTCATTATTGGTCCTTGCCGGAAAATCCCGGCCGAACAGTTTTACCGGCGTGTAGGCACCGGTGGCCGCGGTGGGATACTCGCGGAGAAAGAAGAGTGGGGAGGGAGAATATAATGAAGTTGGTGTTGTAGAAGAAGGAAATGCAAGTGAACAGAATTTAAAAAGTTTAAATATATATAAATTTAAAAATGAAAAGAGTAATAATAGATTAGGGTGTAAAAATGTGTAAACATTTTTATAATACTTATATACATAATCGGTTATCGGGACTCATTGAGCGACTAACGACCGATTCAAATCTCGAAACTTGCGCATTTTTTTAAATCATTTTTCTGATAAAAATGAGTATTTATTTGATATATTTTCAGAAATATTTAATAACATTAAAATAAAAAAAAAAAAAAAAAAAAAAATCTGTTATTCATTTTGTGAACCGGTTTCGCTCCGTCTGAAATAAAAATGGATTTCAACTCGAATAGTCGCGTTTTCAAAAACGCTTTTAATTAAAAATGATGAATAATTTATTTAATATTTTTATTAAATAAATACTGATAACTAAAACAAATTTAATTGTTTTTGTGTGTCCGCGTGTATATTTTTCGAATAGATGTATTGCGGTGCTGTTTTAGCCCTTTTTCGCTCTTTTCCAGGTCTCGGCAAAACTAAAAAGTTGTTTCAGGAATGTCATTCCACATCAAATATGCTTTAGAGTCCGAGTCGTGAAAACGTGATTTACGATGACGCTCTAAAAGTCAAGCCCAACCCAAAAAAAGTCAAAGAATTGACTCTGTTCATTCTAAATTCGAAATTCTCGAATGAAAACAAGTAATTAGTATAGCACCAAAACATTCTTGTAGCTTACAATAATACATAACCCAACTTCTAACTAAAAGCTAAAATTAAACCCTAAATTTCAAATAGATCCCTAATTCAAAAACTTGAATACGAAAATTTTAGTTTAAACTTCAATTTTGTACAGGTAAAGAACCCTAATTCAAAAAAGATGAAAAATTAAACCAAAAATAAAAAAAAATACAAAATTGCTAGTCTGAGGTCATATAACAAGGCAAGCAAGAAGTCTATATGCAATAAAGCTTAGAACCATCACTTTATGTGGTATCGAAGGTGTTAAAAATCAGACTAACAACCCCCTAATTGATCTCATCAACAACTCGAATTTAATAATAAATTAGTGTTTGAGTAAAATTGCATACCTAGTTCTTGAAGATATTTGAACTCAAGCGGTGGACCAGAAGAAAGTAAAAACATCTTGGGTTTATGATTTATGTGACTAATAAAAGGGGAGGTGAAAATAAAAGAGAAGTGAAAGTGAAAACTAAGAGGGGGAAGAAATCCCGCTCAAAGTAAAAGGGAAAAAATTAAAACAAATAAGGAGAGATGAGTGTGTTAGCCAATGGAGAAATAAGGGGGAAAGTTTTGAGGTTTTTATATTGGGAAAATTAAGTACGTTCAAAAGGAGAGGGAGAATAAGAGCTAAAATTTTTGGGGTTTTTTTATAGTACTCAATGTAAGTACTCTATATTAAGACTGTTATGAATATGTTGTCATTATAAAAACACCTTAAATAGTGGCCATAAACATAATTAGTCACACATTTGTGAATATGTTTGTGGCTCATGGTAAAGCATATAGTCACATGATCCGTGCTAGAATAAATGTGAACTATACACATTAGATTTTAGCACGCCTAACACAAACATAAACATTAAACACACAATTAAGTTACGTGACCATATGTAAAGAATTTGGCTTCCACTTAAATAATGTGTGACAAAAGTTTATTGTGACATTATTGGCATTTTGTCACAGTGTTTAATAAGTGACATAAATTTGTCCTATTTATATTGTATATACAAAGGATTAATGATACAACCTTACTTTTCATTTGTCACGCGTTTCAAATTCATATGTGGCTAAATAATTAGCAAAAGTAATAAGTCACCCTTAAATCCTGTGTAACAAAACTGACTGTAATAATTTAGACACAAAAAAAATACTTCATTTGATCATATAGGAGTCCATTTGGTCAAGTGTTCAATTGTGTGAACAAAATATATTTCACTATTTATATGTATATCGACAATGCATTCAAGTTTATTGTATTTGTCACGCGTTCCAAATTCAAATGTGGCAAAATATATCAGAAAAAATCACCAGTTTACCGTTAGCCACGAAAAATGTTCGAATGTATGCAATACAAGTTCTAATGGTCCATGATCAAAATTTTATGTATGGCTAATTAGTAAATGTTGTCTCTTTTGGTACCTTTAGCCACATAAATATGTGAATGTGTGGCCGTTCCATTTTGCCCATGTCTGACCAAATCCTAGATTTGTACTAGTGTATGATTTGTCACCCTTGTTGGTGCTAACAACTTTGGTATAAAAAGTGAAGCGAGAAAAAGGGAAAAAGGGGGAAAAAAAAGATTGCAGTAATGTATTCACCCCGTTTAAACCTGTGTGTCACCCTTGTTGCCTTTAAGAGCTGTTTAGACCCTAATTTTAGCTGGTAGAGAATTGTAATACTTATCAACTATGATAAAATTCAATTGCCTTATGCACTTGCATTTGAGTGAGCACCCAAAAATAAAAAAACAACTTATGATTAGTCAGGCGATTTGAGTTATTTTATCCCTTTTCATGAGTGTGTCGGATTGATGTTTCTAGCATACGATAACTTAAATTCCTTTGTCCTAGTCAAATTGGGATAACTTTTAGTGAATTATTCTAACGTACTACTAGGGGCAAGTATAAGTCAAGTTGGGGAATATTTGATAACATCAAATAAAAATACTTTTTATATATCAAATTCCGCGATTATTGCCTCACTTTATATTAGTTTTATATGATATCGGGCCTTAATTCAAATTATTTGGCGAAATCAGGAATTAAAGGCGTTGGAACTGCAAAGATGCGGAAAAAGGCAAATGAATAAAATAACAGACAAAAAGAGGGCCCTATTATTGGAAGATATTACGGCGTAACTTTCCACAGGAGTTATCGCTGTAATCAATATTAATTATGAATATTTTTGTGCTTGACAAGGCTCACGGCGTAACGTCCCACAAGAGTTACGCGTAAAATATGTATTGGCAAAGGATAATTATGCTTACTAAGGTTACATGCTGACTAAGGGTTACGGCGTAACGTGTCGAAGTAATTACGTCGTAACATATTTTAATACTAATTGAAGAAATGTTGCGTCAGAAGGTTTACGGCGTAACGTGGACCATGCCGTTAGGCCGTAAAGTATGACTCATCACAGGGACGTATTCTGAACAAAATACTATGAAGTTTCACTTTTCACCCCAAACTCCAGGGACTAAAATCGTACAAGACCTAAAGTGCAAATGTATTATAAATAGAAGAAAAATGAATTCATATCATTCCTTCAAGTCTGGTGGGAGTAGCTGAAAACAAGAAAAGGAAGAAAAAGGTGTTCGACGCAGGGTATAGGGTAAACCCTTCGGGGTTTGCCAAAGCGTTCGACTAGGGGATCAAAGAGCACTAGTTTAGCACAATTTGTAATTATACTTCAATTTTCTGTGGTCAATTTAATTCTGTTAATTTGACTTATTAGATCCATCAATATGATTTTTGATATTATGATTATTTGTTATGCTTTATTATTTGTTCATTTGCATTTAATTAATTAATTATCTTTTTGATTATTAATTTTTCATCCTATTGTCTTGATTGCACCTTTATCAATTTATGTAGTGTGTTTTGAAATCCTTGAACTCCTTGCTAGGTTTTGATATGAGGTTTAGTGTGTACGAGGTTTAAGTGACCCGCTCAATCCTTGTACACACGATTGATTATAGGATGACCAACAATTGTAGTTGTTCAACCTTTACCCATGAGGCGAGCCCTTAGCATTAAATTCTTGGTTTGGAGTGCGAGCTAATAGGAGACCACCTGTTAGATAAAGTATATCTCATAATTAAAAGGAATCCTTAACCACTGTAAACTAATAATATGTTAATTCTCCTTGCGAGTCCATTCCACTCAGTTCACATAGGTTAGGTACATCTACCAAACTGGACCTAACGAATTTAGACCCCTTCTAAGGTTGTAACGAGACATTGCATATAAGATCATTGAATGCAATTATCCTTTCTAGTTTTCTGCCACTATGCCAATTCCCTTTTTGACAACAAGGCTTACCACCCAAACATTCTGCAATAATTCCACTAAAATTCCAAACTGCTTTCTTTTATGCTTTCTTAGGTAAAATAATAAACCAGTTAGACAATTAGAGACACAAACCGTTCTTTGGGTCGACGCCCGTACTTACCAATCACGACACTATACATGATAGGGTACACTGCTCTTTAGTGCGTAGGAATAGTCGAGGTAGTTAGGGTTTTATAAATGTAAAACCCGATGTAGTTTTACTTAAAAGAAATTACGCATCAAGTTTTTGGCGCCGTTGCTGGGGAATAGTTTTTGTTGTTTTTGATTGTTTGATTGATATATGTGTGTTTGTTTGTGTGTTTGTAAGTGCTTGTCCTTCTATTCTTCTCCTATTTCTGAATGTTTGCATGTTTGATTGAGTGTTGTTACGGCGTAGATTACAGCATACAAATATAAGTAAGTTGTATAAAAATATTTTTATAAAATATTAGGCATTGTACCCTAGTGTTTTAGTTTTTATAAAATATATTTGGGCCCAAAATACAATATCCAACTTAATAATTACAACCCAAAACAAGTATTTATATTATTATGCATGAGCCCATTTACAAGTGTCCATATAAATTTTTATAACTTCAAAACAAGTAGGTTGTCCCAAAATTAAATTTTTATCTAACTTGTCGGGTCATACTCCAATAATGTGGTAAAAAGGTCTCTGTTCACTACTTCTCGGTATCATTGATCTTGTTGATTTTTAGACTTATATATATTTTATTATATATTATATATATAGTGTAAATTTCACCAATCAGTCCCATAGATTTAAAATTTACATAACATATGTGAAATTACTAATTTACCCTTAGTTACCAAAATTGATTTTCATAGATTTTTACCGCCTCACTAAAACGAACGTATCTCCCAAACCGTAACTCCGTTGAGGCTGATTCAAGAGCCAAAATTTAAGTTAGCCTGTTATCTACAATTTTAGTTTTACAAAAATAAGGGTTACTATACAAAATTCTAGAGTTATAACCAAATGAAAATTTGTGTGCGTTTTCTGACCACTTTTACTGTTTCTTTCATAAAACACTCATCGGGTATCGTTACACTTCGATTCAACTTTCCAGATGAAGCTAAGGCATAGGTATAGATCCTTATAATTTTTCCCAAAACCTAACAGGTCATTTACATTTCAAAAATACCTCCTCAACCTACTGATCTAAAACAGACCCGAAATTAGGTTTGCAAATCCTTCAATATTAAGTTTCTAGCCAAATATTTTTATGTATAATGCCATGTTTTTTACAAATACATAATAAAGAATATAAGTAAATGGTAATACACTAGGTACATCAAAAATAAAATACTTTTACAATGAGAAATTATAGAGGAACAACAATCTTACAAGAAGATGAAAATGATGATGAATGATAACAATGATCAACAAATCTCTACCCACTTCTTATCCTAACACAAAATCACCTAACCAAACTTGAAATAACCCTTGAAGAACTTCTATAATCCTCCTACTTCAGCCATTTAATCTCAAGAATGATGAAAATGAAGAAACAAAGTCAAGAATCAACACCTAATACTTCAAAATAACCAATCAACAAAATACCCTTCTTTCACCACAACAATGCATCCCTTAATTGATCTATAACTTGGCACTTAACCCTTAAATAAATCAAGAAAAATCAACCCCAAACCATAAAATAGAGATGTCTTGAATGAAAACAAACCAAGAGACTTGTAGAGGGTGATGGAATAAGCCCTTTTGAGTGTTTTCTTATGTTTAATCAAGATTTTGAGTGGTGGTTGATGGTGGTTTGATTGTGGACGGCTCAAGAAGGTAGAGGAGGAAGGAAAACCTAATTTTAGAGAGATAGATAAGTGTGTATGTATGTAAGTAAAATAAATGATTAAGGGAGGAAGTGTGCAAGAGTATTAAAGGCTTTATCTTGGTTCTGTAAAGGAGTTAAGAGAAGCAATGAATGGGATTGGTTAAGGGGGTGGTCTTGGTCGGTTTTAGGGCCATAGGAGGGGAAAATAAATGATATTTTTGATTTTTATTTTATGTGTATTGTTTTGATAATAATTTGTATGATTATGTATGTTAAATATGTAAGGTTTTGTGTAAAAAAATGTATAGTTATGTGTATAATTTGTACTATATTGTAGGTTAAATGTAAAATATGTTAAGTACTATTGGTTAAGGGTGAATTTATATACCTAGGCCATATTAAAATGTTTTAAGTTTGTTATAAGAAGCGTAAGTGCAAAAACGTAAAAATTTACGCAATATCGGCTTTACCAGGAAACTTGCAAGTTATAATGAACGAAGTGACCTAAGTTCATAAAAGTGAATGACTTATACTTATTAATGATTATTAACATTGTTCTAATGACCTTTGAGCATATAGTTGACCTAACGGCATTTTCCTAAGTTCGTACGTAGAAGGCACATTTCTAGACCAAGGTTCCTAAAAATAGAAAGTTGTGCACAAAATGATCCAAAACTATATGGATGAATTCAATGCAAATAAAATATGACAAGAATGTTACGCAACACTAACGGTTGACAACTTGAATTTTTTGACAGTCGGCACAGTCTTCCCCCGTAGAAAGAAATTCGTCTTGAAATTCAGCTCTTTTGCACTCCTGGCGACGTACACGCGAAAGGTGTAGGTATTTTCATTTAGTTTCGTCATCACACTCCTATGTGAATTATGGCCCTCGACGAGAGTTCCAAAGTACTTTGATGATAGGGATATGGCTCTACTTTAGTTGTTTGACCTCATGGTCTATAAATACAAAACTCATTGGATATGCCGTATCGAACCGACTTCCAGACCCTATAAATACAAAACTCAAAAATGAGTTTTAGGTGTGCTAAATCATATTCTCGATATCTAAACCAGAAAAGTCGATTTTCAGATGAGAAAAAGAGCAGAAAAGGTCAAGCAACTTTATCAATTCCATAGGACATCATGTAATTCCATATACTTTAGTAATCGTTCAATTTTTTTGTTAACATTCGTTAACTCGGTTAGTTTACCTTAGCTAAGTAATTGCTCTTGTATTTATTATGATGTTTGAAGGCTAATACCTTCGGGTATTAGCCATTATTATGAAGATTTGAATGTTTGGTAAGGATAAGTTGTATGAAAATCTTAATGAAAATATTTTGATATCTGTACTGATTAAAAAAGCAAACGAAACAAGAATTAATATGTCATACCGATGATCAAAGAAGCATATATCAAGTATCAATACATATCATGATCGAAAGATGAATTTGTGTCGATAATAAATGTGAGCGGATGATTCACATAAGTTATTAATCTTCAAAAGAAGTGAATGCCAATACAAAGAGGTTATAACGTGTTTGATATTTCAGGATTAGAGAATCCTAAAAGGAAGATTGACTATTTTTACGAACAAAGAATAGATGACCAACAATCAACGCAAAGAAAGAATTAATAGATCATGAAAAGGATGGTTAAAGCATCACGGAAAATCAATGAAAGTATATGGAGAAATAATAAAAGATATCTTGAGGACGTAAAATAATAATATGTCAACGACTTAAGAGAGCACGTAAAAGAACATATTTACAAATGTAATAATGATCAAAAGAATAAATATAGAGAATAATCCGCATAACAAATTACGAATTAAAGAAGTTTAGGGGATCATTTGTACTAAAACTCAAGAAAACGAAAGAACCAATTGTTCATAATAATAGTAGATAGAAGTAGGTATCAAGAATATCAAAATATAGTAACAGTAAAAAAAGAAATGAACATAAAGAATTATTTGATCAACAAAATGAACGTTAGTGAGTCCTTTGTTTTATCAGATTATGAATCGGAAGACTATAGGGAGTCATCCGTAAATTTAATTGATGCAACCGAGGGATTATTAATAGTAATATATGAAAGAGGCATATCTTAAAGAAACATTATGTCAAGAATGCTAAACAAGATATGTGAACTAATTGTACAAACAATTTATTATTAAAGAGAGTTAATACCAAATGGCTTAAACAAACACATATTAAGGAAATGGTATATCAAGGTTGTTAAAATAGGATATGAGAAGTTAATTGTAAAAACAATTAATTATTAAAGGGAGCGGATTTATCCATACCAAAAAGCGAACAATTCATCGAGAGTTTTCAAAGAAATGTTTTAATAAAAAGGTCATCATTAACTATGATGGTCGAGATTCTCTCTTCAGAGTGGGGGCTGCTTGTTGTGTCATTCCCAATGATATTCTAGTCGAAAGACGAGACCTTCATTAGTGTGGTTTGTCTCAAGGGTCTTTATGCGTGATTCGTTCTCGGCATCACGGATCTCATTTCGTTCTAGGCAAGAGAGCATGTTAGCCATACGATGGGCTATAAGTTGCTTGATAGCTGTTGAACTTTAGCAGTTGTCTTTTTGGTGGCATGATTCTCCAAAATCACAAGGAGAAAAGAGAAAAAGAATAAGACGTTAATGAGCTTTCCAAAAGTAGGTGTTCCAAGACGCCATGTACGAGGCGACAAATTAATTGTCGTATTCAAATTAGCCGACATGTTTCTATGCAGTAGGTTACGTGATAGCGTATGCATTTAAAAAAATACGAGGCGAGTGTTCAAACTCAGAGTCGAATAGTAAAATAACCAATGAAATCGACAAACTATGTTGAGTTTCGTTATCATCAAAAAGAGAATTAAGTAAAGTCATGCAAAAGTTTTGGAGATCATCGTATCACTCATGATGTCTTGAGAAATGTCTAGAGGCCATTGTGTAACTCACAATGTCTTAGAAAAGTTTTAGTATTTATATAAATAAACAGAATATAAAAATATAGTGATGCTCTGGAAAATAAACATAAGTAATCGAAAATTAATTCAATTGTTTATATAAATTGCCTCTATATAATACTAATAGTAATGATATAAATATAACAACATAGGCAGTTAGGAAGTATACGCGCACGGATATCGGATAAAACGATGAGGGACTCTTAATACAAAAAATAGTTATAGTCTAGTTTTTGAAAACAACCTGGTTCTCTATAACCAGTAGCTCTTATACCAATCTAAAACACCCCCAAATTCGGATAGCAACGAAAGATAACCATGGGTGCTACTTCATAGACCAAAGTACAAGTTACAGAAAATGACCTCTAAATGAGACGTTTTGAAAAGTTACACATTCGATCTTTTTAAACATCAGAGTTTACAAAAAGAGGTCCCAAAAGTTTTGACAAACACAAGGTTCTCAAAATAAAGTTTTATTGAATGTGATAAATGTAGAGTCTTCAAAGTATATCCATGTGACTTCCTTCCAAGACAACACCTAAAGGACCTGAGATAAACATGCGAAAAATGTAAACAAATATGGTTGGGTGAATTCATAGGTCTTATAATTAAAATAGTGGACCACAAGATTTCAGGTAGTAGTAGACAAATGAAACACATTCATAAGTCAAAACAGTTATTATTGCCCTACGCTCATGACACCGAACCTTAACAAGTTACAAACCCCAATCAGGTTTGCACCCCATCAAAAAGTAGGGTGTTCTGCCTAACACCCAAGTATACAAATTCAAATGTTAAATGCGTCCGTTGGTTGGTATTAGTTGTTGCATACCCGGACGGGGATTGTCAGTCCCAATAGATCTATTCACAACACTCATGTTTACTTTACTAGCAATTAACGGCTCATGATAAAGGGGACTTAAATGGCAGTAGTAGTACTTAGGCAATAATATTCAGGCATAGCATATAGTTTAAACACTTGCGTCTATAAGTAAAAAGTAAGTAATGTAGCATGTATCTCCCCCAAGAAGTTTATAAAAAATTTAAAAAGTAAAAGAGGGGCTATGAACTCACCTTGTTAGCGATACAACAAAAGTCAATGGAATAAACGTCGGATATATTAAGATAATCCTAAGTGCAGCCCAAAAGAAATGACACGACTTAGAATATATAAAAATATATTACGCAACAATTATAAGTAAGTTTTATAAAAATATTTTTATAAAATGTTTGGCATTGTACCCTAGTGTTTTAGTTTTTTTATAAAATATATTTTGGCTCAAAATACAATGTCCAACTTAATAATTATAACCCAAAACAAGTATTTATATTATTATGCATAAGCCCATTTACAAGTGTCCATATAAATTTTTATAAGTTCAAAACAAGTAGGTTGTCCCAAAATTCAAATTTTATCTAACTTCTCGGGCTTATAACTCCTAATTCGTAAATGGTATCGGTTTGGTTTTTATGCCTACAGAAAGGTAAACGAGTCTATTTTACAGATTTGTGGGTCCCTGGTATGTGCTTAATTACACATACCTTTTACCTTTAAAAACAAGCTAAAATAACCAAAAACGGACTTAAAATGCCAAATATATGCTTGTTTTGCTAATTGTATTGTGCAGGAACGGATAACTAAGAAAAGGACGAAAAACAAAGCCAAAACGACAAAACCGGACTCGGAATGGAAAAGAATGTGAAAGACAAAGCCAAATCGAAGCCGAAAAGTCAATCAAGTCAAAAAGTCAACAGAAAAGTCAACTGGTCAAAGTCAAAGTCAACCCAAGTCAACCCCGAGGCCAAAAGTCAAAGAAATATAAGTTTAGGGACTGAAATTGTAAATCCCTAAACTTATATATAAAGAAGAAAAGAGAAAAAAAGAAGAGAAGGGCCAAATTGCCTTAAATGCAAAGTTACACCACAAGGGCCAAAGCTGGCAAGTCCAAAGTTATGTAACACCAAGGACGAGTATTGCAATGACACATATAACTCTTGGGGACTTGTTTTGCCAAGTCCCTAAAGTTATATAACCACAAGGACGAATTGTGCAAAGAAACAAATATCCATGAGGGGCCAACCTTGCCATTTCCCCAAACACATCCCCTGTTATACTCAAACCAATTTTCCCGCTCGTTTTTTCCCCCCAAACCAACTCACGGGTGTGTTAACCCGTTTTTACCCTGTAAAACTTCACCACCACCATGGGTAAACCATTCCCTCCCCCTCCACTACCTTTCCCAGCTGTAAGATTGCCAAGTTGGCAATCTCACATCCCCCTAAGCTCATATCGACGACCAAGATTGATTTTTGAAGAATTGAAGGGCCAAGATTGAAGCTATGAACCACTCACACAACAAACACAACCCTTTTGTGTGTCTACAAACAAGCACAACAGCAAAACCAAGAGGAAGACACAAGCATAGTCATTTTTTCCTATATATAGCTTTGTAAAGCCATTGTGGCTAGTAGTTAGTT
>BQNB010088673.1:2444-27604 GCA_026074375.1 Tanacetum coccineum | reverse complement strand
CCTACACTTGAGTTCAAGTGCGAGTGATAGTAACGGTACACACCATTGTGGTGAAGAGGAGCCATATGTTGGAAAATTTGTTGAAATATATGCTCTAAATGGTGTGAATCTTTAATCCTAACTTTCTCTACTTCTTCTGGCCTGACGGGTAAATTAGGTCCTCTTCCAAGAAAAGAAATTTCTTTAAATTCTAATTCCTAATCATCTTTTATCATCTTTAATTTCGAAAAATCAACACCTAAGGATCCACTATGTCCTAATAAACCCGGTTTAAATCTATAATGTTTCTTAGGATCATTGATGCATGGGTAATAATAGCAATACAAATTCTTAAGGTGGAAAGACGCCACGTGAGGTGAAGGTGGTGTATTAATGGTTGATTTGTCTACTACCTTCATCCTAAAACTATCCGGACTATGTGGTTTGATGGGTGGTTCGGAGCCTCTTTCTTTTCCTAGACTTACATCTAAGGATGGATAATTTGGTAAGGGATTTGGTTGAGGCTCCGGCTCATCAAAACTAGGAACTTACCTAGAACTAAGAGGAAGGTCATGATTACAAGTATTCAAGCCTAAATCCTCTAGTTTCGTGTGGTCTAAAGGTTCTACCTCTATTGGAGTTCCTAAAGTCTCTTCTACTTCTTCTAGGTAAGTCACGGGCGGTGTGTATTCCTTAAATGATAGGAGGACTTACGGGGAACTTTGTGGGTTTGGATTATCTACCTTATCCTTCGTCATATCTAGATCACCTATAGGCTCATCATATGCATCTAACCATGACATGCACTTAGGTATCTTAACTCTAACCACCTCATTCCTAACCAATTGATCCTTTAAATTTGTTATTGTTTGGTCATAAATAGTGCTAGTTGGGTTTTTCCATTGTTTAGGGCATTGGGCATAATCCTCAATGTTTCCCATGCTTCTTCAGCACTTAATCCCTTAAGGTTCCTGCCTGCAGCATGGTTAATATCTATTTGGGTATACCTATCGATATGATCGAAAAAGATTCACATTTGGGACCATAGGCTGAGGCCATGATGCGGGACTTTTTGGATTGAGTCCTTGTAGCGAGTCCATGCATCGTAGAGAGATTCATCTTGATGTCGTTGGAACATCAAGGTATATCTTTGGAATGGGAAGGTTGTGATTCGTGGTGGGTTTTGAAAGGGTGAGGCTAGTGGTCTTTCATACATCATAATGGTGAACGAAAGAGTTACAAACAAATGACACAAAGAAAAGATAGATTACAAGAAAGCTAACATACTGAATTAAAATCTCACTTGAAAGGATTCAAGCGAGTAGAACTAAGTTAAACTATGATCGAAACCTAACTATTCCTCGGCAACGGCGCTAAAAACTTGATGCGGTCGTCGTAGGACTTCTACATGAAGTTTTACAACTCGCTAGGCAGAGCACCTAACCGTTGTAGTATAGGCAAGACTCGGGGGTTGTTATCATTCTCTAGGGGAATAGGTTGGGAAGGCTTGATCACGGTCTAACAGAATTCTAAAGGTTGAGAGAAGATCATTTTTGTGTTTTTATGTTTTATGAAAGCACGTAAATCTATGGTTTGAGAGGTTGTTTTGTTTAACTGATTTCTAAACTAATTAATATCTAAACTACTGGTGATAACTTTATGATAATTAAATGTATTTACTTAATCATGCATTACTTATCAAATTGCTTCTCCTATTCCTTCTGCCTTATCACAATTGTGATGATCTGTGTAAGTATTTCCTAGGTCATGAACGGATTATACGAACCCGCCGTCTATTTAATATTCCGTTTAGGCAACGCACAAGTAAGGTAGTATGAAGACTATTACAAGGTCCCTAAGAGTTTATTAAATGCTTGTGAAATATCTTAAGAGGGATCAACCATATAAGGGGGTAAGGTAGTATGAAGACTGTTACCCGATGGTATCCTTTCTACGCACTCGCGTTTCCCTAGACGTGTCTACAGCGATACAGACAAAAGCTGGTTTTCTAAAGCCTAACGCGCACATTCATTAACAAGAAGCAACAGTAATAGGATCTACAATCGACTTTTTATGCATCATATGAGCTAATATTAAATGAGGGTTGCCTAGGCATGGTAGGATAAAGCAAGAACATAAATTAATCACACAACATATAGACATATTGAATGATTAATGAATAACAATCTTACTTGATTAAAACATGGATAAAAGGTAGTTACAATAGGGTTTGAGGCCCTAAAATGACCTTTAAAGCTGCTACAAAGACTAGGGTTCGTCTCCCTAAAGTTATATAACGTTACACACTTAAAACCCTAAAATTGGTTTTGTATATATAGAGATATCGCTGCGACGGCGTCGTGTTGAAGTCCTGACGCCCTTGCTACGTGGATGATTCTAGATCCTCTTTAAGTCGGCCACGTCCTGACGTCGTCGCTAGATATCTGACGCCGTCACTGGATAGATCATGACGACGTCGCTTTATACTTGCGACGCCGTCTCCATGCTCTGTAAACAATACTTCTTCATGGATTTGGTGTAGGTCTGTAATCTTGTCCGTTTCTTCCCCAAATGAGCCCAAGTCACGTGTATTTCCTCCAAATGCCATCCAAATGCTAAAAACCTGAAAAAAAATGATTAAGCACATAATCTGGGTATATTTGCATGATTTGGGGGGTTAAATTACCCTGAAATAGTGTATAAAATGACACCTCATCAGTAAGTGAGAGAGAAATCGTATGTCATTCATCATAGAATTGATACATTATATATGGTACATGAACTAATCTATAACATTGGCTGGAGCCTAATACATAATAATAATAATATTAACAAATAATATGACTAACAAAAAGAAATCGCTACAGCTAAAGCAACAATAAAGCTAGGATTAGTAGTGAGTTCATTCACGGTATTAGCTTTTTAGCTGCATGTAACGCTAATGTAGCTTGCAACAATTGTAACCCTGGGAATTTAGACTCATTATATAGACCGTGCCTAAGTATTTGGGGCAGCATGGCATGGTTTTGACCACTGGGTAAGGCGTTGGGAGATTGCATGAGGTTTACAGGATTGTGTATGGGTAAGGCGTTGGGAAAAAAGCCTTTAGCCAAAAATACTCTTATCATTCTAATGCAAAATACATTACGGCGTCATTTGGTTTACCGTCACAAGTCACTATAGATATAAAATTGACGGTTTACAAGATTGTGTATGGGTATCATTATGTGAGATGTTTGGGAACCACCTAAACACCCCCACCCAACTTAATCCGCTCTTTACATTGAATCCTAACAATCATTTATAAATGAAGTACCCTATATCTTCCGTGGGTATTTTACAATCAGATCACTATTCTGTCTTTCTCATTCTCATCACTAGTCATCCCTCATGCTGCTACGTGGTGGCCAAATCCGTTCCATCTCTTCCATAGGTAATAACTGGTTGCACATCCGGGTTGGGTTCATCCTTGCACGCGTCTGATGAACCACTAATATCATAAATTGGCGCTGACAATTTTGTTGGACATGATGTGTTTTAACTGCTACTTACTAGATTAACAGTTACCTCCTCTGATGAGTCTAATGCTTTCCCCGTATAAAATAGTTTGTGCTAAGGAACTTAGGGGGTGTTTTTTTCTTAATGGGGAAGAATTGTGGGCCTAAACCCTTAATGCATCTTAATTGAGGGAAGCATTAAAGCTTCCCTCTCCCCCAATAAGTGGTTAATTAAGAGGTTCATATGAAACCACTTAATTTGGTAAACACCCCTAAGAGCTTTTGAGTGTTTTTTTTATTCTAGTGAGTTAAATAACATCTATAAATTTGGTCTCACGTTTGAAAAAATGTGTTCTTATTTTTCTAGGGTCAAAAAGCTTATAAATTATATAGTCTAGATAATAAAAGTGTTTTATATTCTAAAGATGTTAGGTTTTATGAAACTGTTTTTCCGTTTATAATGAAGTATTTAGAAGAGTCTAATAAGGCTTTTAATGAGTAATGAAACTGAAATAGATTGGTTAAACTTTTTGATACCTAAAGTCTTCAAATTCCCAATCATAAAGAGGACACTCCTAAGGTGGAAGGTAATGGGGGTGCAACTTCTAATGAATAAATACAGTTGAGGATGAAGTTATCACCATAGCAACCCAAATACAAGAAAATGTCACCTCTGAAACTCTAAAGGCAACAATCAAACAAATAAAATGATAAATGTTCTAAAAGTCATGGGGAAGAACCACAAACAGTGTTGAGGAAATCCAACAAACAGATAAATTTACCTATAAGACTTAATGATTTTGTGGTTGAAAGTAATGTGAAATACTGTCTTGAAAAACATGTACATTACTTTAAGTTATGTGTTGTTAATTTATTTCTTTTTTACTACTTTAAATAAATATATTAAACCTAAGTCATTTTATGAAGCTTCTCAAAATTATTATTGGGTTAAAGCAATGAATCTAGAAATTAAAACATTACACAGAAATAATACCTGGGTCTTAACTGATTTGCTTGTTGGGAGGAAAGCTATTGGGTGTAAGTAGATCTTTGAGATCAAATACAAGTCTACAGGTGAGGTTGACACATATAAAGGCTAGGATAGTTTCCAAAGGCTATAGTCAAAGTAAAGGTCTTGATTATGAGGAATAGATTTATTCATGTTGTTAAAATGGTCACTCTTAGGTGCTTAATTGGTTTAGCTGTTTATAATAATTGGCATTTATTTAAACAAGACATGAATAATGATTTCTTGTATGGTGATTTGTATGAGGAAGTTTATATGGCCTTACAACCTTGCTTTTATTATAAGAATGAAACTAAAGCATGCCAGTTGGTTAATTAACTTTATGGTTTCAAACAAGCACCAAGGAAGTGGAATGAAAAACTTCACACTGCTTTGGTTGAGAATGGGTTTGTGCAAAGTAACAATGATTACTATTTGTATGTCAATAGTGAAAAGGGGTTGTTTATAACTCTTTTGGTGTTTGTTGATGACATTATCATCACTCTTAATGATGTAAATGAGATTGAAAAATTAAACCATTTTTTGAGTTCTAAATTTATGATTAAAGATCTAGGAGTTTTAAAATATTTTATGCAGGAAATTTCTGAACATGTGGGGGCCTATGTATTCCATCTCTCAAGACCCTAAGAAGTTTTGGAGAAAAAAAAAAGAAATGAAATTTGTCTTTCACTAAGAAAATACGTTTTTGAAATGTTATGTGAATATGATCTTTTAGCCGGTAAACCTGTTGCTACTCCTTTGAAGCATAATGTGGTGCTTAATCATAAGGAAACTGATAATGATAAACCTTTAACGAACATGACAGAGTATCAAAATTTGGTAGATAAACTTATTTACTTATATGTTACTAGACCTCATATAGCATATGTTGTTCATTGTTTGAAGCAAACATCAGAAATTCAATTTAAAATAAGTGACAAATTCAGTTTATATACATTTTCTTACTCATTCTAGGCTAAATGTCTAGTTTCATAAAATTTGGTTTTTGTGTTTATATGTGTAATAACTTTGTTTCATGTAAAAGCAAGAAACAAGCAACTATTTCTAGATGATTAGCTCAGAGGCTGAGTATTGGTATATGGCATCTACAACTTGTGAAATTATTTGATTGCTAACATTTAAAGGGATATAGATGTTGATGGCTTGTTTTGTGTTAATTTGCTAACATTTAAAGGGATATAGTTATGCATTTCGGATTTCAAACAATCTTGTTTGACAAAACATTTTGAGATAGATGTTCATTTGGCGAAAGAAAATGTCTCATCCGGTGTGGTTAAAACGTGAAAGTTGGGTCTGCAAGTAATGTAGAAGATGTATTTACCAAAGGGTCAGCACATATTGTTTTATGAGAGGTTAGGATTGGTTGATCATATGTTTAAGGCATGAGTTTGAGAAGAGGTGTTGAACATATGGATCATATTACAAACTCATTGGTTTATTTTAAGTACAAGGACTATTCTTATACTTTATGCTAACTGTTTGATATTTTTTGTTTGTTTTGTTGTCTTTATATCTACATAGGTTACACTGAAATATGTAGGTATTTAAGCTCATTATTTCCAGCTTGGTCATTCATTAAATTCGTAATTTTTCTCTTTAGAAAACACATTGTCTTTATCTCATTAAATTATGTATTTGCTCTGTGTTGATTTATCTTGATCATCACTTATAGTTTAGTTTGGTATTTGTTAAGAGTGTTGTAATGAGGGTATTTTTAAGAAAGCTATTGTATTTCTGAGTTGCATGTGTTTGGGGACAACTCTTTATTGTGTATGTCGTATCATACTCGTTTAAAGATGATCGTACTGATTTGATAAGTAATAAAAGATGTACGTGAAATGGTTGGTTGAATGCAATTTGTGTGTTGTTTGTGATTAATTCATTGACTTTTACATGTTCAAGTGCAAGAAACATTTATGTTATCTAATGCTTATATTATTTCTACTTCTAGTGTTATTGGGCTTTTGGTCTACTACAAGTCTCAACAAATGAATGAAAATATAAGTTACTCATTCGTGCTAATAGAGTTGGGTTAATCTTATAATCCGAATCACCTGAAGTGACACAACACGACCTGATTCCCACCCGAACCGGATAACCTGATTTTTTATAAGGTAAGGTTATGGGTTAGTTTCCTAACCAAAACCCGATTCAAGACCCGATAACCATACACGATAACACCGTAAGTAGTGCAAGAAAGTGTTATAAACAATTTCAAGGGTCTTTGGGAAAATAATGAATAGATATAATTTTTCCTTAATTCATAAATACTCCAATATCGATGATCTTTAAGTGGCGGAACTAGAAATTTAAAAGCCGAGGGGCAAAAAAAAATTACCTTTACAAATGTTGTTGTGCTAAAACAGCACGACAACTTATATTATTGATGACAAACAACTACAAATTTTTTTTTTTTTCATTTTAAGGGGAAAAAAAGCTGTTTTGTGAGGGTGGTCCTTGGATTATACAGTAATTCTTTAGATCATACTCAAGAACATGGACGATGGATACACATTGATTTGCTTAAAGAAGAATTGGACTGTTATTCAATAATGGTTAATTTGCATGTTTGTTCCTATTCAAGTTTTGATGATGTTGGTATTTGCTTAATTTCTACGTTTATTGGCAAACCTGTTATGCTTGATTCCTATACAAGTTCCATGTGTAATGATTCGTGGGGTAGGAGTAGCTTTGCTAGGTGCTTAATTGAGGTAAACTCATAGGCTGATCTAGTGGATGTTGTTATTATTGGCATTCCTTCTCTTACTAGGGATGATTTCACCAAAGAAACCATCCGTGTGGAGTATGAATGGAAGCCGCCCAGGTGTGTTCTATGTAAGATTTTTGGTCATGTTCATGACCAGTGCCCTAAAAAGGTGGTGAGTCCTCCTATTGTTACTACTTCTAATGTTGTTACTCCTACTGTTGAGAAGACAATTGATGGTTTCCAAACGGTGGGTAAAAAGAAGAGGAAAGGTAAATCCAAGTCTACTAATGGTGGTCAGTTGGCTGGTCCTTCGGTTAAACAATCTTTTAGATATGAGCCAAAGGCGACTACAAGCGCACCAAAGAAGGGAGCTACTAATGTGGGTAATGCATCTAAATCGTCATCTATGTTGAAGACTGCTGGTACTTCTTCTAAGAAAGATTCTAATTCTTATTCTGCCTTGAATGATGAAGAAGAAGATGTTGAAAATGTGTATGATGAATCGGCTAACTTATTTCCAAAGACAAAAACCGGTGGAAGTTCATCTTCCACGGCTGCTGCTGGTTAGCTTGTTCAGTTGAGTCACTTGTTCTAGTTGGAATTAGTTGTCTCTATAGTTGTAAGTGATTATGGCATGTCATAAGCACTAGTTTTTAGTGTTTATCAAGCTATTTAGCTATTTGTACTTTACATTTTTGTTTTAATATACTTTATCGGGGTAACTCTTTACCCAACAATATCAAACGATTCAAATTCCAAAATACCACTTGCTTGATTTTGGGTGGAACCATTATTTCCTTCGTTTTCTACAAATCCAAGAACCTTTATAACAGATGGAAGCATATCAATCAAACGCAAAATTGTTTTGTAGCGAGAATTCCATTTTGTATCCCCGGCTCGTATAAGAGAAAGCTCTTGGTTTTTACCACATCCGGTTTCAACTTCACTATTACCAATTGCTTTTTCCACTCTCACCTTTTCACATTCTATCAATATATCTTTTCTTTTGCAAGAAGCACAAACAACATTTGTCACAAGGGATAACTTATCAAAGAAGTCCACAACACCTAAGTGTTTTCTTGCAACGGCAACAACTACTAATTGAAGTTGATGAGCAAAACAATGCACATAATACGCCGAGTTATTTTCTTCCAATATTTTAGCCTTTAAACCATTGAATTCGCCACGCATGTTACTAGCTCCATCATACCCTTGACCTCTAAGTTGTTTCAGGCTCAAATGATTTTTAGCAAAAAATTTATCAATGGAAGATTTGAGATATGCAGAGGACGTCTCTTTCATCTTAATTATACCAACTAAGATCTCTTTCACTAGTCCATTTTTGTTGACATATCGAAAAACAATTGCCATTTGTTCTTTTTTGGTTACATCACTAAACTCGTCAACAAACAATGCACATACATCATCGCCAATTTCTTTAAAAATGATTTCAAGTACTTCGACTTCAAAGCAAGTAGCAATTTCTTTTTGAATCTTTAGAGACAATAATTGGTAGTTCTTCGGTGCCCTTTTTAACACCAAACTGATATTCTTATCTATTTTTCTGATAAACTTTATCAATTCTAAATAGTTTCCTTTATAAAGAAAAGTTACCATTTCATCATGGCCACGAAATGACAATTCACCGTTCAAGCAATATCTAACAGCAATAACTGAAACATGTAATCTTGTTCAGTTCGCCTATTAAATGCAACATCAACTAATTGGTCTTGACACATTAGAGCTTCACATTTTTCTAATGCTTGATTGTGGAAACTATTAAAATCACTCACATGATGAATAAATCTCTCTGTTTTGTTCCAACCATTAAAGCCTTATGTTGCAAATGCCTCATTCTCACCTTGGTGCTCGACATTGTCTCTAAACTAGTAATAACATAAGCAAAAAAGGCTTCTCTACCTTTACACTATACTCTAATCGATTACAATACACATCAAACCAACTTGGGATAAAACGCCTTGATTTGTTCCTTATTATTGTTCTTGCAAAATCATGGCCACGTGGTTGACAAGCCTTACGAGCCCAATATTTATGCCTTATATCATCTATTTGATCAACGTTATATAGCAAAATTCCTAATCTATCAACAAGATCCCAAGGAGATCATTCAAGTCGGTCACATTAATAGGTTGCGTACTAGTCTTTTCCAGCGTAGGTTCTCTGCTAACATGATTTGACGTTGATGAAGATGGTGTTTTTCTTTTATAGTATGCTTCCATATTTATAGTATGCTTCCAAATAACACAAACAAATCCATTGTTTATGAGTTTATCAACTAAACAAAGGACAAAGTAAAAGTCAGATATAATAAAAGTAACACACAATTAAACAAAGCAAAGTAAAAGTATGAATCTACTGAAGTAATCAGCAAATACATTCGTTTACTATACATGTTCCGCAAAATAATGAAAACACTAAACTTGAACAAAGTATAAATAACACAAAACCAAACAAAGCTACTGCCATTGTTTATTACAATTTCTTATCTAGTGGGCAAAGGACAACAAAACCATTGTTCTAACTTCTAATACAAAATTAAAATAATTTTCCCAATTTAAGTATTTTTATCTAATAAAGTAATACAAAGTAACAAACTAACAATAACACAGTTTGTAATTTATAACACAGTATGTGATGTCTCTGACTCGCTCAAGGAGAACGTTTGACTTTCTAATCTTTTGCCAGGCTTATTCCGGCCCAGTATTCGGCCCAACAAGAAAAAAATTGCATGGCCCAAGTCCAAAAGTTTTTAAACTAAAAAAATTATAAAACACACCCTCAAACTATGCGACAAACTACAAAAACTGTCTTAAAAACTTTTAGCTATTTGCGGTTTTTTATATATATCAAACTTTATTTCTCAAATATGTAACATACATCTACTGATTCATTCATAAAAAAATACGTCTAAAAAGATCTTCGCATTGCGAACAAAACGAGCACAATATTGCAATGCTTCTGACATACGTATGATTTTATGAAAAATGTTAAAATTTAATATATATTTTTGAAAAGAAAAAAAACTTTCAAAACGCACTCCTAAGCTATCTAATAATTTTAAAATAAATCATAAGGGTCAAAGACTTATGAAAGTTTGAGTTTTATAAATAACCCTATACTTTCTTTTATTTACGACTATTTTATATAATAAACTTTCTTTGTAAAAAATCTAACAAATATCCTTTGACTTCTTTGATTAAAAATATACCGACGAGAGGAGTCCCGATTACGAACAAAACACGCCCAATATTGATACGCTTTTGAGGTACGTACGATTTTGTAAAAAATGTCGACGATTATATAAATAACCTATACTTTTTTGCCATTTACGACTGTATTTATATCCAAGTCACGCCGTTTTGCCGTTCGGGCTGACGTTTCACTTTTGGGCTGCGTTTTCTTTCAAGCCCCGTTAACGTTTATGAATTTAATAAGTAAATACATTTAGAATGATTCCAGGTAAATGTCATATACTATATAAATACGAATATCAAATATTTTGTTAACCAAATAAGTAAAAAAATACTATACTCGCAAAAAAAAATGCTCAATGAAATAAAATATATGCGTTGAATACAAGTGATCCCGCCGCAACGCGCGGGCACATTCCTGCTCGTTATAGATACGGAGTAAAATAATGTTTACAGTTGTGGGCTTAAGTGTGAGTGGGGGCAAGTCCAATTTTTGATAGAGGGCAAGCCCAATAGTGAAAAAAAATCCATCAAAAACTCAGAATTTTGGGCCAAGTACGGAGGGCACCGGCCCCCATATCTCTCAAATACATCCGCCCCTGCCTTCAACCAACATAACTTCATAACCCTAAATTTATGTTAAAATCATGGTTCCTTTCAAAATCATGTACAGAAAAGGAAAAAAAGAAGATAGAATAAGTTTGCTACCGGATTGCTTATTACTTGAAATCATCTCTCGTTTAGAGTTGTCCACAAAAGAGGTAATTAAAACAACAACTACTATCTCAAAACGATGGCAACATCTTTGGACTCGACTTCCTACTCTCGTTTTCACAAATGAGGATCATAAAAATAATACTATTGATGCTGTCACCAACTACTTTTCGTTTATTGACCAAACCCTAAATCAATGTCCTACCGATGTGAACCTTAAAAAATTAAAACTTCAAATTTTAGACGGCCCTACGTTGCAAGTCAATAGATGGATACGTTATGCTATTATGCGTAACATTCAAGAGATTGATATAAGGATAACGGACCCGTTTAGGTTTGCATTATGTGATGATGAGTTGTTTTTCAACAATTCATGTCTTATAAGTATGAAACTTTCATGTTGTCGATTTTATCCTCCTAATGGTGCTATCCGCTGGGATAAACTTAAATCTCTGTGTATTGATCGATGTACATTATTAGATGAAGATTTAATAGGAAAAATGTTATCCGGAAGTCCTTGTTTGGAAACTTTGGAGTTGACCTCCTGTCATTTTAAAGGGCGTATCCCGATGTCCTTGTTTGGAAACTTTAGACTACTTGAACGTTTGTCGTGCGATTTGGAAACTTAAGGAAGATTTAGCTATGGTGAGTTTCTTGGGGATGAGTCAGAAACTCCTATAAGTATGAAACTTTCTCGTTGTGTATTTAATCCTCCTAATGGTGCTATTCGTTGGGATAAACTTAAGTTTCTCTGTATTGACAAAGCGGAATATGATGGATATTTAATTGCAAATTTATTATCTACTAGTCCTTGTTTGGAAACTTTGCAGCTGAATGATTGTTGTGGTTTTATGCGGATTGATGTTACTTCAAAGAGTATTAAGAACTTGGTGCTCTCTTATAGCAGCTATTCTGTGGTGGATGATTATACTGATACTATCAAAATCAATGCTCCTTATATATTGTCACTAACAATAAAGGGAGATATGTATTCGGAGGAGCTTTTGTTGGAAAATGTGTCTTCTTTAGTCAAAGCTGACTTGAATTACTCGATAAGCGACCATTTTACAGAAGATTTTGGACGAAGAAATGAAGAAGAATTGCTTCGAGGACTTTTATTACGCCTTGGCCATGTCAACGAGATTACACTTGGGGCTTATTGTTTACAGGTAACATTAAAGAGTCTTTTTTCTTTTCTTTCCACTTGTGTTTGTTTGTGTGTGTGTTCATTGCACTGCTTTATTAATGTTCTCTTTCCATTGGCAGGCTCTCTCTGGCTTGGAAGCTACAGGTTTCCAGTTTCGTAAAGGTTCAGATCTACGTGGTATTTTCCCCAACGGCTACCGAGTTTATTCATTAATTCAGAAGTGATGAATCCATAGTTTAGCAAGAGGAAGTGTGTAGCAGATGTCTATGTGTGTTTATTATTGATTTTGTTTAAAATTTTATTTTGGTTTAGTGGAATATGCAATGAATTTTATATGTTAACAGCTTGCTGGATTATTTGGTTTAACTACATTTTATAGTGTGAATGTACATTAACATCTCATATCTCGCATTACACTTTATAGTGTGGTCTTTAAATATCGTGTTGTTTGTGTGGCTGAATTGATCAGGAACAGAATGCTCACACGTAAACGGATTATTAACATCTGCAATTTTCTGGCCCTGCAACAATACGTATGTATCATGCAACTGCTGTGATACGGCTAGCAAACATAACTCCTATCATGTCAGATTTAATGTGTCTAATGTGTTTTTTATGTGCGGTATGGATCATGTGAAATCCATGACTATACATTTCTTATGTTGGCTTTAGTCATGCTCTAATCATGCCAGATATTAGCTCTGTTTTTTTGTTATCTCTTTTGCATTAGATAGTTAACATTGTATGATACGTGTTTTCATTCTTGTTATCGAAAACATATAGTTATTTATATTATTATTCTAATAATACTTCACTTTAATAATAATGAAGGCAACTGTTAATCTGTTATTTACTGTATAAAATAGGGACAAAAAAGTGTAAGCGGGTCAGCCCAACCCCGGCGTTATTATTTAACGTGTACCTAAATGAACCCGTTTGGCCCATTACACAACCCTCCCGACCAACTCATCTAGCCGCCTGTACATAGAAAGTTTGCATCCGTGTCTCACCTTATTTGTCGACATTTTGTGTCACTTCATTTCATTTGTACTTTTTGGTTTTGACACCGATACAGCTGCTAGACAAAGCAACTTAACTGGTATTTCCTTCTGTTTCTCACCAAGCCTGCAAAGGCCACTCCTTTTTACTGTATTTAATGCAAATGACATGAGAAAAGCATCTACGGTTATTGTAAGACACTGTTTTACGACATTAGCTGTAAGTATCTTCTCATTAATTGAAGAGAATGTGATGTAATGCAACATATTATTGTATCATTTGGAACTTGTGAATATGAGTTCTCTAAGGAGCCCGTGCGTAGTCCCCGTAAGCAATCTTTACTCTTTTCGAATGCTATGCTGGCTAAATCAATCGAAAAAACTATATATATGTAGACATTTCGAAGTTATCTTTGGATAGAGATTTCTTGGAGTTGAAATAGACATATCCAATGAGCTATAGATGAAGTGGCACAAAATGTATCGTGAAAATGACATAAGAATGCTACCTTTTAGTGGAACATCCTCAATGATTAAATGCGGTTTTACAGGCAAAGTGGTGATTATTAACAAGCAGCAGGCCTACCGTCTTTCCTTGGATCACTTATAGCAGTAAGCATCCCTTTCAAAACTTGCTTATGATTGTAAGACACTCTTCTGTTCTCAATAGGTTTCTTTAGCGTTTGAACTATCAGTTGACTTACTGCTCCACCTGATTTTGACTGCAATACATGACCCCTTTTTCTTAAAGACTTCTTTCGGTCATCCAAAAGCTCAGTATGATCAACATCGATCACTGTCCAGTTTTCGTAGTATACCACATTCAGTAATGTCTCAAATGGGTGAATTCTAAAAGTTAGCTAGTAAATGAGGGGAAAAATAGGCGCGAACAGGTCCAAAGTCATCTAAAATGAGTTTTTAGGGGGTGTTTCTTTCGGCTTATATAGCCGGCTTATGGCTTATTTGGTTTTGGGCTTATGTTTCATAAGCTCACTTTTTGTGGCTTATTTTGAAACTTTTCGGCTTATATAAGGTTATCATGTCATAATAAGCTTATATAAGCCGAAAAGTTTCAAAATAAGCCACAAAAAGTGAGCTTATGAAACATAACCCCAAAACCAAATAAGCCATAAGCCGGTTTTATAAGCCGAAACAATTGAAACTTCACTTTATTCAAAATTAACTTTTTTGATATAGAAAATGCTACATTTTTAGTCGTATCTGACATACTAATGTGAAAATATTGCTGCGTCTAGTTTCAAAGAAAGAGAATCCTAAATGTGCGTCAAACATCCCATTTTTTGCGTTAAAATGGAGAAAAAGAAAACACCTTGTGGTATACTCTTGGAGATTGAACAGCATCTAAAGGCTTCATTCCGAGGATGAAATGGTTAAGGACGACCTGTATAACTGCGGGAATTATGTACATTCCACCACTCCCTCCAATAACACCGACGAGTTGATCACCCTGTCAAAGAATTTTTCAAGAGTCAATGTTCAGATTTTTAGAACCGGCGCAACAGTCTTTAAAGCTCGAGAATAATAGATATAGCGTAACTTTGATTAGCGCCTAATATTTTATAGTCAAATTTACCTTGACAATGATGACTGGTTGAATTGATAACGGAGGATGGTCTCTTACCAGAGAGAGAGGTTATTCCCAGTTTAATGATGTTAGTTCAGGATGCCTTGTATCAAAAGTCTCCTAGCCCTGCGTCTGGTTGGTGCAGCGTGTTTCGTATGTTCGGCGGTACATAAAGGTTAGAGCGGTAGCATTGTTAAAGGGAAGGTTGTTCGAAGTTTACAGAGATTACTTGAGGCGGAGAGCAGTGAAGTGATCAGCCTCCAAGTGGGAGATTGTTAAGTTGTGAAGACTGATATAAGCCCTGATGTATGTGGCGCAGGTGGTGCAACCCCAAGTTAATCCAGATTCAACGATAGCTCAGGTAGATCAGATTACGCCGTTCAGATAGAGTGGGACAGGTGGTCCAACGACTCTAGAACATGTTGCGTCATGTATCGTTGAAAGAGAGACCTATTGTAGTACTGGGTTTGAGGGAAGGATTGTTGGGTGCAAACCCGATCCCACATCGGTAGAATAAGTAAACCGAAGATGTGTTTCACACTTATAAATACCCCTCTCATTGTAATTGTAAACTAGGATCTGGGTGTGTGTGTATTGTACCCCATGCAATTTAGCACGGGGCGTACGAGTCGTGCATTGTTGCACGATCGTGCATTGTTGCACGATAGTGCAGTTTGGCACGAGCCTGAGCAGTTTAGCTCAGAGCTTAATAATATCTCTCCACTTTGATCTTGTGGACTGCCACGACTATTATAGTCGTGGACACCACGTTATATCTTGTGTCGATTATATTATGCATTTATCTTCCGTAAGCCTTGTTTGTATTCTTTGTTTGTTCGAGCGATGTGTGCAGGAGCTATATACCGTACAGAGGTCTGTACAGAAGTGTGTGCAGGTGTCATATACCCTAACATACTGTGAGCATTATATTCGCTCCACATTAGCAATTATATTGATGATTTTGGTGTCACAATAAATGTTTTGATTTACACAATACTAATAGTGATTTTCAAGTTAAGCTCAATCAAGAACTATAAAATGCGGAGTGCAATTTTTTTACAGCTAAGTTGATACCGTCACAACAGATAGCGGGGGTCATGAGGCCACATCCCTCTCTGTTAAGTTAACCATCCTTACCATTTAGACGATGCACGCATCACTATAGGCATTTCACTCAAATATATTGAAAACTCAAATGCTTCGAACGAACTTTACATGTAGAAATAAGGCCCTTCATGCAGATTCATCGAAAACTTAAATGCCTCGAAGGAACTCGTACAAATCAGGATAAGAATTGCTAGAATTTGGACGAGGCTGCTGTATAACAAACCTATTAGCTCGATTATCACATATAGATGATCATCATGATGAGGCCATTAATATATCAAATTTTGCGAGATCATACATATCTACTTTTATATGATTATATCATTAACGATGTATTTATATTTAGTTAATTTTTTGTTCATGTTCATAAGGCTAAAAATTTTCACGCACGAATAAAAATGGCACTACAAGAAAAAGTAGAACATGTGACGATGGTTTCTCGGGCGACAATTATCGCCCGGGAAACATCACTAAACGATAAAAATGCGTCCTACGTGACACCAATTTTGATAGACCTTTTAGTCAAAGTTTTGAACACGTTTTCTCGGGCGACATGTCGCCCGGGATACTTTGGTTAAAGATTGACAAAAAAATCAACGAAAAACTGAGCGGCAAATTTTCCCGCTCACCTTTCCCGGGTGACATGTTGCCCGGGATACTATTTACCAAAACTTTACTGCGTTTAAGTAAACAATTAGTGTTAATTACTTGGGAGGTGACGTGGCCATAAGTTTCCCAGGCGACATGTCGCCCGGGAAAGTATCATTGACTTTCGTTGACTGTGTTAAGGGTATTGGTTAATTTCGATGACGTGGCTAGAGGATTCTCGGGCGACATGTCGCCCGAGAAACTGGAATTGGGCTTTTAATTTGGTTTGGGCATTTGTTTCATAAGCTTATTCTGGGCTTATACTTGGCGGGCTGACTTGTCAACCTTATCCCTCGCGACATGTCGCCCAGGATAGTGTGTTGACTTCGTTGACTTTAATTTGTTTATTATTTATAAAATATATAAATAATATATTAATTATTACTTGTAATTATATACTTGATAAATAATAACTATATAAAAAATGTATACGGTTTTAAGATGCACATTCGTCAAGTAACACAAAAACAAAACATCATTAAGTTACAATTATTATTGAAAAAACTTGTCAGTACTAATAAGCGACTTACCAAAACACACTCTAACATATTAGAACGATATTTACCGAGGACTTACAACGACGCCTTAAAGGATACGAATTAATTTTTTTTTTTTTTTTTTTTTTTTTCCCAAATGACAAACTAATCAGAATCAAGTTTTCTAATGTTATTGTAAACTTCGTGAAATAGTGCCGGTCTGAATTAACTGTGTGTTGTTACGGATGCATATAGCCAATATCCACCGTTGCCTCGAGGACGTTATCTTATCAAGGAAGTGCTTTGCAGATGAGCAATATGATTCTCTTGAAGTTCCCGCGTGAAGAGCTTTGAAGTGTTCGATGCTCTTGGAGAATAGATTGGACGGTGTTGAAGATCCTGGAGAATTAAATTGGAGTCGTTGAAGATCCTATAGTAATATATTGGAGTCGTTTCGAAGTCCTGGAGAACTACCAGGAGACGGAAGAGTTCCTTTTCCATAAAATTCTCAATCCGAATGTGTTTTCGGTTAAGCTGTTAAGAGTAAAGATAATCAGTTTTAACAACTAACCACATTATTTAATAATTATTAAACAAAAAAAGCATGTTTTTTTTGAACGGCAAATTTTTATAAACTTGCAAGGTGCTAGAAAAGAAATTACAAGATATTAATGCGGGTTTTTAAGCCATCATCCCTAGAGAACTTAATCCTACTACACCTACTATTACACCAAAGAAAGGAGGAAGAGACAATATTCTCAAAAAGGATCGATCTAGACGGCTTATTAACATCAAAAGTAGAACGATTCCGAAATCCCCAAATAAACCACCAAGCAACGTAGAAGACTCCTTCCAAAAAACCTTTAACTGAACCCGGAAGACGAATAGAAGAGAACCACTCGTCCCATTCTGAGAACGAACGCCAAAGCTGGAAATCGATCTCCCACCAACGGCAAACACGATGCAAAACCTCCTGAGATAGAGAACATCGAAATAACAAATGATGGACATCCTCTTCATCCGAAAAACAAACCGGGCAAGAAGTGGACTCCAAAATAACACCTTTTTGGACCAGATTGTATCTAGTAGGCAAACACCCCCGACGAGCTCGCCACATAAAAACATTAATCTTAATAGGAATTAACTTAACCCACCTAGTCGGCTCAGAATGAGAGGGAAGCACCAAATCATCAATAGCAAGACGAGTATCTTTCACACTAAATTCACCACTGCTAGAAAGGGAGAAATACCAACGATCATTAGACGTTGAAAGAACCACTGAATTCAAAAACGAACTTAAATCTGAGAATTCTTGCTGTTCGACCCCTCCTCTAACTGATCTCCGAAAAGACGTATCCAGGGGGCCAGCCATCTTAGCCGCCACACAAATATTGGGAGCAGAATCAAGGGCAAACAAACGCGGACACAACTCACACAAGGGAATATCCCCCATCCAAGTCTCTTTCCAAAAACTAGTAGATTGACCATCCCCGATACGTTTAGAGCAATACGACAAGAAATCAAATCCAGATGACTTAAGCACTTGAACTTCCTTCAAAATCGAACTCCATATGGAAACCTTACGAACTGAATGAGAATCAATCTTATCCCCATGAACCGCTTGGATAACACGAAACCACAAAGAATCATCTTGCGAAACGAAACGCCAAACCCACTTTAAGAGGAGCGCTCGATTAAGAGCGAAATAACTCGAAACCCCAAGACCCCCTTTCTTCTTCGAAGCTAACACCTTATCCCAAGCAATCCAGGAAATTTTTTTCTCCAACATGCTGGCACCTTTAAAGAAGTTACTACGAATTGACTCCATAACCTTAAGCACGCCTTTAGGAACCTTAAAAATGGACATGTTATAAAGGGGAGATGCACCGAGAACTGATTTTAACAAAGTAAGCCTACCACCAATCGAGAGGGTTTTCGCTTTCCATTTAGACAAACGCGATTGAAGCTTTAAAATTACATCATCCCAAGCCTTATGACGAGTCATCCCAGCCCCCACCATAACCCCAAGATAACGGAACTTGTTTTCCATAATAGTGCAACCTAAAGAAGAAGCCATATCCTCAACTCTAGACCGCGAGACCCCCACACCCAAAATTTGGCTCTTATGAATATTAATCTGTAATCCCGACGCGAGATGGAAACATTTAAGAATATTGATAATACCTCTCAAATTATTATCAGACCATTCACCCATAAAAAAGGCGTCATCCGCATAAAATAAATGAGATAAAGCCAAAGACCCCTGTAACTGAATGCCTTTAAACACATCTTCATCAACTGCTTTACAAACGGATAAATGCAAAGCTTCCATAACAAGAATAAAAAGAAAAGGCGATAGCGGATCACCTTGTTTAAGACCCCGATGAATATGAAACTCGTCAGACGGACTTCCATTAACTAGTAACGAAGCCTTAGCAAAATCAGAAATACCTCTAATCCAAGTACACCAAGTCGAACCGAATCCAAAAGCCTCAAGGACGTCAAGCAAGAAGTCCCAACGAACCGAGTCATAAGCCTTAGCAAAATCAACTTTAAAAAACAACGCTTTCTTTTTCTTCCTTTTACACCAATCAAGCACTTCGTTAAGAATGAAAGGACCATCCAAGATCTGTCTTCCAGCAACAAACGCGGATTGAGTGTTAGACACAAGGCCTGCTATAACCATAGCCAAACGGCTTGCCAAAATCTTAGTGACGACCTTATAAATACACCCTATTAAACTAATAGGGCGATAATCGTTGACGAATTTTGCATCCAGGACTTTTGGGATTAGAGCAATAAAAGAAGAGTTACAACCCTTAGAGAACGAGCCCTGTTTAAAGAAATGCTCAACTGCTTCACAGAAATCCGGACCAATAACCTTCCAAAATTTTCTAAAGAATTCAAAAGTGAACCCGTCCGGGCCCGGTGACTTATTGACTCCACAATCCCACACAGCCAATCTAATCTCATCATGAGACACATGACGCTCTAAGTCGGCAACCTGATCTGTAGATAACCGATTCGGAAAGGAGAAACTGAGTTTCAATCTAGCCTTTGTGGGCTTATTAAAACGAGCTTCATAGTGATCTTTAAAAGCTTTCTTCACTAAGATAGGATCTGTGCACCACGTACCATCAACAAACACACCACGGATGGCTAGATTAGACCGTTTCTTGTTAATGATTCCATGAAAATACTTCGAGTTCTCGTCACCTTCAATCGCCCATCTGACTTTTGCTTTCTGGACGAAATCCATATCTTCCATCTCCTTTAGATCATTCAGGTTACTCATTAAGTCTTGTCGCCTAAAAATCAACGAATCAATAGGCCCATATTGATCCAAACGTTTATCAATATCACGAAGCTCAGAAACAATGGAGTTCTTAGAACCTGCACTCTGAATTTTCTTATCGTTAACCCACAACCTGATAACTTTTTTGAGCTCTTGTAACTTCTTTTTAAACCGAATCATTTTATTATTGTCCGAATAAGCCAAGGCGCGCCAAGTCTGTTCCACCATATCATCAAAACCAACGAGTTTGAACCACGAATGATAGAACCTGAAAGGAATCGGTCCAAAGTCCACTTTAACTTCACATAACAAAATCGGACGATGGTCCGAAAGATGCCGGTCCAAACATAACGCCGAAATGGAGGGGAAAATAGTAAGAATACCATCCGAAACAAGGAACCTATCCAACTTACTCATTTTTTCCGCCGAAGGGTGTGACCAAGTAAACGTGTAACCCTCCATTTTAATATCCACTAAACCAGAAGAAGATATGAATTGATTAAAAAAGCTAGCGTTATTAACATTAAAACACGTACCTCGTCTTTCAACATTGGTACGCACTTCGTTATAGTCGCCCATTAAAATAGCCTCTCCATTCCAACGTCCCAACAAAATCAGTAAATATTCCCATAACACCCGTCTCAAAGAAGGTTGCTGCGGGGCGTAAATAGACACAACAAGAAGCTTAGTTTTACTAGGGATCCACGTCCCATAAATGGCTACAAACGAATCCGAGATCGTAACATAATCTTTCTTGAAAAAAGATTCCTCCCAAATACAAAGAATTCCACCAGAATTACCAGCCGCTTCACTAAACACGTAGTCATAATTCGAGTTACCCCACATAAATTTCACATCCATGTGAGACACCTTCTCCATCTTCGTTTCTTGAATTGCAATAAAATTAAGTTTATTATTATTAGATAACTCCTTTACCCACTCCTTTTTGGACTTGCTACCAAGCCCTTGAATATTTAAAGACATAAAATTCATCTAAAAACAGCCTCGTCTCCTTTGCTATTAATGATGGATTCGATATCTTTTTCACACCCCTCCATAGAATACCCCATAGCCCTACCCACACGAATCATCTCATCGAGCACTCCCAAAACAGATCCCCCTTTATTATTCCCACTTCCCCCAACAGAGTTAAACGAAACATCTTCATGGACCACTTGAGAATTGTTCATTACCTTAGCACTTATCGTTGGTGAAAACTCCTTATTCAATTCCTTGTCACTTGAATTCAAAGATCCCACTGGCGAGAACCCCGGGGGGTGTGACAAAGACGGACTCGGTTCCAAATTCTCCTCTACAGGCTTCTTTAGACCTAATAGATCATTAAGTCCAAACGGATCAGCAGAAATTTCCTTATCCACGTGTACACTGTGTTCCATTGACTGAGAAGATTTTTCCATAAAATCGGTTTCAGCAACTTCTTCATCTTCACTATTATTAAACTCACCCTCCTCTTTCTCATACGTGTTATACTTATTTTCTTTAGATCCTACTCCTTGAACAGATTCGTCTTCCGAGGAATAATCATGTTCCTTTATAGATTCAAAAGAAGGAGTCCAAGTAAATAGCTCTTTTGCGCGAACCATATACACTTTACCTTTAACAATAATTTTAAAAGATTCAAAAATGGACACCGGATGTTTAGTTAAAATGCATAGACGCTTACGTCCAAAGGAAGTCTCATACGAGTCTTCAATGTTCAGCACTTCTCCCCATTTGTTACCGATTTTATCAAACGATTTGCGAGACCAAGCATAAAGTGGGACTCCCTCAATATCTAACCACACTACTCGTTCATCACTGACAAAGTCCGGATTAACTTCCTGTATCACTTGAAACCAAGAATTGATCCCAACATGATTAACCAAATTTCTTTTCGTATCAGGTTTATCACATTCAAACATAACCCACAAGCCTCCAAGATAGGACAATGTAACATTCACGAATCCCTCGTCCACGAGAAGGGATTGTAACTTGGTAATGGAATCAAAGGACTTGACTCTCCCCATAGCATAATTAGAGAAATCCCTTTCCACAACACACTCCTCATCTAACACCAGAGCAGGAGCAGATGACAACGAATTTCCAGGTTGGAAACTGAAACATAAGAAGTCACACCTCCCTTTTTCTGATGAGAACCCGTTGAGCCATTCCTATGGTCTGCATCCTTCTTCGAACCATATTTTTGGGGGACATTAGTATTAGGATTCAAAGGTTTTTGAGGCCTATCATACCTAACCTGATTTGCAAACAAATGATAACTCCCAATCCATATCGTGCATAAATTCTTCACCAATCTATCGAGATTAAAGACCTTAATGAAACGGACAAATGCAAATCTCTTCCCTGCTTTAGACTTTTTATTCGGAATAAACACATCTATAACCGTTCCATATACGCTACATTTGTTCCATAGATCACGAGAATTGACATAATCCGGAAAATTAGTTACAAAAACCGAATGGGAAATTTTCTTGGTAAAATCTTCATTTGAGGAAAACTGACGCCTGGTATTTTCATAGAGTCCACCAGTCATCTTGGATTGAAGGGAGTTCAAACACACAATCACGAAAAAGAAAGGATCAAACCCTAAAAACACGTCGAATCTGATAAAGATCAATTAAGAACAACAATTCAATTACCCCTCGCGAGTTAACCGATCACAAGGATATAGGGACGAACGGATCGAAGCCTATACCCTATCACAAATTAATAGACGAAGGAATAATTAAATCAATGTAAATAAATCAATCGTTATCAAATGAATGGTGAAAACAGGATCAGAATTGCAAACCGGAGATGGAGTTTTCGAGATCGGAACATTAGATATGAGAATAGGTTGATCGTGATAATTCAATTGGGGGAATAATGAACATAATATATTCTAATCAACCTTGATGATCGTGATATCCTTTAGCATTAGTGTATACTAACAACGCTATGCCATATATAATTCGTAAATGTTTGTTTTAACAGTTATCTAAATGCTCTTTAATTATATACTATTGTTGTCAGTTCATTTTGCTCTTGTGTAAAAGTAACAACCAGTCTCATACACCATATAATATATACATGATGAATCCTTAGTTAAAAACACAAGGTTTTCATTCATGAATTAAATTATCTCAAGTGAAATATATCATTTAAGACTTGCTTCAATGATATATTGCATTGTTTGGACTTAATCACCATATATGTTTATTTAATAAACTTTTATTCCAAGGTTGTCTGTTTAATTCATGAATTCCAAAGTGAAGTTTCATTTCAAGCTTAAGAATTAACATCTAGCTTAGATGAAATGATTCTTTCAATATGTTACACAACATATTAATTTTAAGGAAAAAACATAGTGCTCCCACTTAATGTCAGGCGAACTCAAGAGTTATCTTATTTCTATCATAATCAAATTATAATTAAACATAAGATTTTAGCTCCTAGATGGATGATCAAATCCACATTTGGATTCTCTTATCTTGTATACATTATAAAGATTATATTGACTCATAAACCTTTTGATTACGCACGCTTCTCGCAAAGGTAATCATTAAGGAAAGAGTTACAAAACTTAATTACCATATTTTATATTCAAGGAAACATGTATGACAATTAATTATCTTTATATAAATAATGCGTGTAGAAAGGAAAATTTAAGTACAGTCAATTGCTTGAGTAAGATTAAGGGCATGCTTGGTTAAGGGGATTAAGGGGTGAGGAATGGGAAAGACAATGATTAATTAAGGGGTGAGGAATGGCTCTTGTTTGTGTAGCAAATAACCCATGTTCAAATCTTGCAAGTGACTAAATTTTGAAAGATATAAATAAGCACATAATCAATTTCTCTCACCTTAACATAACCTAATCATCTCCCTCACGCCTCCTAATCCCCATCTTCACAAATGATAGGCGTTTTCAATCCTATTTTCGGATCTTGGCTATTCTGTTGTTAAATAACGATGGCAATTGGCACAGGTCACCGATCTAATAATTATTCAGAAAGCAAAAGGAACGATCATCTCGATAATAATCGTCGTCAAGAGCAACGTAACAAAGGTATTCCCAACAAATCCCATCCTAATTTTCGTGAGGAACATAAGTCGTTTTCATCAATCTTTGTTTCTAATATCCCATGGAATGCGTCGGTCTAAGATCTTTGGGATATTTGTAACAAATGGGGTGTGGTGATCGATGTTTACATAGCTGCAAAGAGATCCAAATCGGGTCATCGATTTGGTTTTGTACGTTTTATAAACGTTAATGATATCAATCAGTTAGTTTCCAATCTAAGAACAGCATGGATGGGTGGTTTTCATTTATTTGCCGATGTGGCGAAGTATGGTCGAACTTATAATAGACCTGTGGAACGTTCTGGGGACGGCAAACCCAGTGTAGGTTCGAACTCTCAATCTGTTAGTATCAACGAAAATGTTTTTCAGTCTTTTAACTCGTATGCTAAAGCGGTCATGTCGGGCAAAAACGGTACAAGTAATGCTGGAGCAGAATCTGTGGGGGTGTCGGATTGTAACAAGGTATATAAGGAAGCGGGTAATGTAGCGGTGATGTCTATCTCGGTAGACGATTGTATTGATTTGGATGGTATGGAGCGTAGTATTCTTGCTAAAGTTAAAGATTTAAGTGTCATTTCAGAGCTTCTAAAACATATGTCTTCTGAGGGATTCGATGATGTTGGTCTTAGATATGTTGGGGGACGTTGGGTTTGGTTGGAATTCGACTCTATGGATCAAGTGGAAAG
>BQNB010088672.1:0-27605 GCA_026074375.1 Tanacetum coccineum | reverse complement strand
TCTAGGATTGTACAAGGTTTATACAATCGAATGTGAATAGAAAAACAAGAAACCCTAATTCTGGATGCGATCTTGATTGAAATTGTAGAGGCATACAACCAACAAAAGTTTGTGTTGTCTGTTTGTGGTTATTGTTTATGGGTTACATTGCTGTTGCTGCTACTATGATGAGGGTTTACAGTAGGTACATCAGGTATAATCATTATACACCTATGAGTTTTATGGATATACATGATTATAGGTTTTCAGTTTCCATGGATTTAAGGGTTTTGAACAAGAAAATTTTCTGTTGGTGTTTTCTTGTTAAAGTCTGGTATTAGCAATGGATTGTTGTGTTTGGATGATGTGTACTTCAATTTATGGGTTCGTTGCTAGTATGAAGCAGAATTCAGTATTGATCTTCATGGATAATCGTTGATATTGTTTACGGAGACAAAGAGATCTCTTATAAAGAAAGAAGATATGGTCGTGATAAAGGTATTGAATAAAAAGCTATGGAATGTTTGTTTATATGGTTAGTGTTGCTATTGGATCTTAATACTGCCAATGATATTTGTGGCTTAAAAGTTTTAAATATTGTTCGAACACAAGGATGATTAGTACTGTTCGCACATGTTTGAGGTTTTATTAGTACTGTTATGTGAAGACTACTACTGCTATTGGTGATTAATATTGTTATTTTCTTCACGTGAAGCACCTAAGACACGTATATTTTTGTTATGGCTGCTTATTCATGGGATTGATGGGCTTTACAGTATATTGGGCTTTCGAGTATATAGACGTTTATATTGGTGCTGTGCTCAAGAGAATTAAGGCTGCCAATGTCATCCGATTCATTCATTAGTACTGCCCCATGTAAATTAGTACTGCTCATTTAAAGTTTCTGTTGCTGGTCCATGTATTAATGCTGCTGAGGTTTCGAGTTTTGGTTAATACTGCTGGGTTTGAATATCTCAAGGATAATACGTAGGACTCTTTGATACCAAATGTTATATTGATGAATAACGATTTGTTTTTTGACATTGTGTCCTAATGATATTTATAATTTGATCACTTCTTGGCTCTAGACTCGATTTGTGCACTTTGGTTTTAGTAATCGGAGGCTGGAAGAGACTGTCACCTATTCAATATCAATAATCTCGGAGTGAGATGTCAATAGATAACGTGTGTATCTCCGTGACAAATGAGACAAGTTTCTTTTGGAGAAACTCAAATGGCTGGGAAGGGTTGTGCATTGCATCACTGGGTCCATGACGGATTTCTTCAATATCAACAATCATCATTATGATTTTGATAGATTATGTATTGACCCGGTTTCTGCCTAAGGTGTAGGGAGGGCTGCTTTGTTTTCGCCCTTTATCCATACATTTCTTTTTTATTCTTCAACCCCTTCAATGCTTACCAAGACGTCATTACTAACACCTTGTTGTGATTGTTCCAGTGTTAGCTCAATCTTAGTCGGCATTTTTCCTTTATACTCATTCTTCTCCAATCATACCTAAGGACTGCTATTTCTAACTATGGATTGTCCTTGGGTAGATCCCTCCGGTTCTGGTTGGATCGTAGGACTTATACCTAACCTTAACCACCTTATGACTTCATTGACGTCATGAGATTAATTGGTTGTTGGGTATAGAGATCAAAACATAAAAACCTTTTTCTGACATTTTGAAATATATTTGGTTGTTAGGTATAGAGATCAAACCATAAAAACCTTTTTCTGACATTTTGAAATACCCCCTACACATGTGCGCCGAGATTCGAAATTGTTTTGCACATGAAGGAAAGAGTTGCACTTAGAGTTTTAAAGATCATGTTGGGATCTGAGATTTGATGATTACAAAACTAAATATACAAGATTGAAGAAAGATGAAACAACAAGGACTTAATGTAAAATATTAATTTAGCTTCCTATGTAAGCTAGGGTTTTCTTGTAACCTCCCTCTATTATATAAAGAGGGTAGGCGTTTGGTTTAGATATCCATCCATAGAAAACTAGAGCTCTCCCAATGAGAGTCTAGATAGTTAGATAGCAAGTCGACTGATGAGAGTCGAATAGTACACCATAGTTAGTTGGTGTAGCCCCAAATTATAGTTGGGGTAATAGGGAAACGTTCAATAAAGAAAACCTTGTGATAACTTTGATTGTGTTCTTTATTATTCCGCTGCGTGTTTTCAATCATTGTTATTGTTCATCCTAGATATATAAGATCTAATCAATCTGAGCTATAAACGACCTTATCAATCATCTCCTCCTCAAGCTCATCAAGTTCTTCTGACAAAGAGGTACCAAACTGTTCTAAACAATGTCATGAATCTTTTAAAACTCTTCAAAAGAACTTTGATAGTGAAAGAGAAAAACATAGCAGAGCCAGACTAGAAATTCAGGGTTAAAGGTATTTTTATCTCTTTCTAAGTACTCTCTTGTTTAATCACATATGATATTTCAATATACAATTTTCGTTTGATATCATTTGTATTATCATATATGATACTATATATGATAATTGAGTTTTTATTTATGAGTTTTAAATCCTATGTGATAATGCTAAGGTACTTTTATATTTTTTGAAGTACTCTTTTGTTCATCATATATGTATTTCAATATACATGGTTTATGTTTCATTTCATATTTGTTTTATATATATGATACTATATAGGATTAATTAAGTTTTAAGTTATTTGTTATATCACAGTTGTTCTGATGAATTATTTGTTAATGTTTAATGTTTTTCCTTCTTTTTTCAAAAGGATATGTTGCAAAAATCTATTGATGAGACATGACTTTAAGAGAAGCTGAATAAAATTATATGGAATATGTACATTGGTCTGAATGAGTTTGATTATTAAATGGGAAAGTTGATGGAAGAGTTTAAGTTGGAGAATCATAAGTGGGTTAACAAAGTGTTTTAAATTTTTTCAACTTGGATTACTGCTATTTTATTGATCTCCATATGTGGATTGATGGGACGACGTCTAGGTCAGAGAGTGGAAACTCCTTTTTTTATCATTTTACAAATTCTGGTTCGATTTATGAATTTTATGAACTGTTTTGAGACGACGATGGGAGAAGCAAAGGGCATTGTTACAAGATATGATGGATATAAGGACAATTGATACGTTCAAAGCTTAAGACCCTTCTTATGATTGAAACATCATGAGTCTAATGTTTACACTCGTTTTGATTGTTTGAGTTGGTTCAGAAAGAATATTTGTTGTGCTTATTTTATTGCCAAATAAATTTGAAATGTTTGGTTGAAGGATCCGAGGTGTGTATTATCAAAGAGAGTCCATATGTTTATGAAATGCCAAATAAGAAGAAGAAGAAACCTCAATCTAGGGATAAAGAGAATGATAAAGCTGAAGAAAATGATAAAGTTAATTTGTTTTTGGCTTTATAAGGTATGTTTTTGTAGTTTCTAGTTTTTTTTTATGTGTAATCATATATGATTATACTCTGTAGTTTTTTTAAATTATTTTTGTGTTTTTTAAGGTATTGCAGAACGTAGGAGATGGTTCAGTTGTTTGTTCATGTCAGCTTTTTGTGAGAGTTGACATATTATGCAAGCATATTTTTTGTGTCTTTAAGAACACCAATGTTGAATTGATTCCACAACAATACATCTTGAGGTGTTAGACTAAGAATCTTATACCTGCTGCTTTGAGGAACAAAAGAAACAAATATGGTGAGAAGAATATGGTAGTTGAGAATTATGCGAACGATGCAACTTCTATTGTTGATCAGTGTATGCATTTGCTGAGTAAAGATGAGCCAAGGTTAGGCACTTTTGTTGAAAAGTTAAAGTCACTAAAGAAAGAGGTTAAAGCTGACTGCCCAAATCCTCCTTCAAAGAACAAAACTAATAATTTAGAGCAGCTTGTTGGAGTTCCGAAGCCGTCTGTTATTGATGTTAACAATCCAATTGTTGGATCGACCAAAGGACGAAAAAAGTTGCGTATCAAGGGAGGAAAAGAGAAAGCAATTGAAAAAAGTTTGAAAGGCAGGAATTCATGTTCATTGTGTGGCGGTACGGATCATAACAAGAGGACATGTTCACAGAGGTTTGAAGGTCAAGATGAAGTTGTGTATCAAAAAGAAGTTGGTCAAGAGGAAGTTTTGGTTCAAAAAGAAGTGTGTCAAGAGGAAGCTGTCTAAGAAAAAGTAGATTTGGATGAAGATGAAGAAGAATTGTCTGAAGAAGATGAAGACTTAATTCATGAATAAGTATATTTTGGTACATTGATAAGTTTTAGCAAGCTGTTTGTTTGTTTTTAATAAGTTGTATCATATATGATATCATATTGAAATCATATATGATTTTACATTAGATTCCTTTTTACTTGAATTATCATATGCGTTTGTTCACTTATGCCTTTGGATCTTCTTAAATTAGAATTTGTTTCATATATGATATACTGGTTTTGTTTCTTTGTTGTTTTGAGTTATCATATTTGATAGTTGTATTTAACAAGTTTTGAAAAGCATTCATATGTGTTTTTATGATAGCATATATGTTGATATAGTTGTGTTCCTTTGTTTGTTCGAGTTATCATATTTGATTGCTGTATTTAACAAGTTTGAAAGCAATCATATGTGCTTTCTGATTTTCATATATGATGAAGATATCATATTTGATATTGTATTAAACAAGTTTTAAAATGCAATCATATGTGCTTTGGAATATCAAATTATGGATATACATGTTTTGTTCCTTTGTTGTTTTGAGTTATCATATTTGATAGCTGTATTTAACAGGTTTTGAGTTATCATATTTTGTTTTCCCGTTGTAAATGCTAAATTACCCAAGTGATTACCAATTTGCGCAATGAAAACTGTATCAAAATAGACATAATTCAAAATTAACATCTTGCTGAGGTTTTGCTTTTCAATTTTAACATAATTTCATAAAACTACGGAGTTTCATTACAGAGATTAATGCCCACAATATGTGTACAATCTATATGTACCTCTCCAATGGCATAGTAATGGTTTAGCAACTGTTTTTTAAAACAACAAAATAATACTATGAATGTTTAAGAACGAAAATAGTATTGGTCTGCAAATTGTTTCTTCAAAAAGTCTTGAACATCAAATGACACTTTGAACTCTTTCAGATTCTTGTTTTTCTTTCTTCGTTTTGATTGCCTCCTTGATCATTTTCTTCCTCAAATCCTTGTCAGTGTTACGTCTTGCAAATTCTTGTGCTTCGGTACTTATCTTTTCTCGATATATGTTTATTTCATGACTCATTATCTTTGTTTCCAACCTCGCCCTCATATTTATTATATCTAATGTATTTCCTTGTTTTTCTGCCAGAAATTTGAGGTTTCAATTCTTTGCAGTCTCCCCATTGTAGTGCTCCATATGCATCATCAAAAAAATGCCACAATCTGTGTCATTCTCGTTTGTTCCCCATTTAGGCCTGATGATTGTCGGCTTTTTTTTCAAGACATCTCTAGCTCTTGGATGTTTTACTTTTTCAAGATACATGGAAAACAATTTTTTCTACACAAAATAAAATTTTCAGAGTTAGAAAATCATATATGATATCATACATATAAGCAATATTTGATTATATATAACAGAGTTTATTACATTTGTATCATATATGATATCATATTTAGTTACTTACCAACAGTTCACAGACAGTCTTATATTTTGCTTCATACGTCATCTGTGTGCTCGAGTTGTCGATTATGACTGTATTGCCCTTCAAGAAGTTGAATACGACTAGGTAATAGTGTTCATGGGCAATGATTGGAAAGAATGCCTATACAATTTAAAATGTATTTCGTATCAGATGAATGCAAATAATTTAACATTTATAATTGAAAATATGTGTAGCAATTGAGTGACCATTCTAGATTTTCATGTTTTTCATTTCAGGGTCTTTTTTAAACTCGCTCTTAATTGTCTTTGAGAAAGCTTCAAATTGTTTTTCTCATCATACTTTCCATTCGCCTTCTTCCACTTGAACATTTCTTTTGTCTGTTTTTATTCATCAATATAAATTTATATTTATAAAACAATTATAAGATTGTCAGTAAGTTAATTCTAAATGTGTTAGGTACTTGCAATTATTGTGTGTGGAAAAAAGTACTTTGTTCTTTTGCCTTGCTATTCTTCTTATGTTCATGTTTAAAATCCAGGAGAAGGTGTCATGACATTTGTATTCAACTTTAGCTCTGTGGAGCTAATGTTTGCATGTAATCCCTTATCGTTGCACGCTCAATTCTTGTTTCTAAAAACAATGTCTCTACATAAAATAAATTAAAACTGATTCATATATTATATTATTACAAGAAAATATAGATTGTAGTTTTATACGTTTGTGTCTTGCATTGAAATTAAAGAAATTGAAAGAATATAGTTAATTGATACTTATAATTCTTCTCCTTCCATGGAAAACAAGTTTTGTGTCACCATCACTTCATCAGTTGTTGATTTTCATTTTATAGAAAATTTCTTGTTTAAATATGGAGAAACAAGAAATCGGGATGGTCTTTTTTCTCTTTTACTGCCCCTTTCTTAGTTCTCTTTTGGTTTTGGTTAGATTCTAATTGTTAACCTTTTGCTCTTTTTTCCACTTGTTTTTCTTTCTCCTTTTCTGTAGGTTCAGATTCCTCTGGTGTTAATCCAAGAGAGAATGTCTGTGGTGTCATGTCTTCAGGTGACTTTCTCTTGGTTGTTTTCTTCTTTTTAATATCTTGTGTTGCTTGATATTCCAACTCTTCACATTCTGATTCAGTTAAATCATACTCTTTATTCCTAAATTTGTCTTGTTTATCCTTCTCATTTTCATTCCCATCATTCACCTTTTGTTTGTCAGCTTCTTTGTCTTTCATCTGTTCATTCGGATCATCAACTTTAGCATGAACTTCCTCTCTATCGTTTTTTGTTTCACTTCCAGCTTCTTCTGTTCCTTTTCTTGTATCATCTTGTTTCTCCTTATTTTCTTCTTGTTTCTCCTTCTCTTTTTATTTTTTTTTTTTTTTTTTTATTTTTTTTTTTTTTGCTTGTTGTTCCTTCACATTTTCTGTTTGTTTCTCCTTCTCTCTTTTCTTTTCAGCAACCTCTGTTGAAAATGTACCTCTCTGTCATCTCCTGTTGCTTTTCAAATCATGACTATTATTTAGTTCATTCATTGTTCGTCTCCTCTTCATGTTTTTTTTGTTCTACTCCCAGCTTTTTTCTGTCCTTTTCTATTATCATTTCTTTTTTCCTATCTCCCCATCTTCATCATTCTTGTTGTTGTCTGCATCACTCTCACTCTCACTAATATCATCCATAGAAGAGTCAAGAGATTGAATTCTCATCTTTGACAAATTTTGTTATGGTTGTAGATAATCAGAATTTCCTTGGTACCCTCTCCAAAACTTTGTCATTCCCTCTCTCAATGTTTCAAATATAGCTAAACACTTTCTTTCTGTACATTTTGTTTAAATTTCTCAATGATCTTCTTATAAAACTCCTGCAAAAGAAGCACGCCAGATTAGTTTTAATCACATTTGAACTATTTTATGTATTTTTTATAAAACCATTTCAACTATCATATGTCATATATCAAATCTATCATATATGATTACTTGAAAACAATTTATAGTTTTATTTGTTACACATATTTGATACATGCAGGTTTTGTTGCAGTCTCATTAGTAACCCATTTCAACTATCATATGTGATTTATCAAATCTATCATATATGATTATTGAAAGAATTTATAGTTTTCTTAGTACCATATGTGATATATCAAAACTACCACATATGATTACCTGCAAACAACTTAAGTTTTTTATTAGTATCATATGTGAGATCTTACTCAGTTTTTATTTTTGCATCTTATTAGTCCAGTATATTCTAAAGAATTCAACAGTTTAAATCTTTTCACTAGTTCTTTCGCTTAATGTGTTCCATGTATACATCGGAGTCCCTTGTACAAATCCCATACATTCTGGTCTTTATCAGGATCAGAGTCTTCATGATGCTCTAGAATTCCTAAGCATCTTTACTTGTTTCATCGTGATTCCTTTTTCTACTTCATCAGAGTGTTCTGCTTATTCATTGCTGGTCTGTGAAGATGATATTAAGGTCCGAAAAGAATGTTGAGCGAGGTTTATCTGCTTTTTTTCGTAAAAAAAGACACACGAAGATTATATTTGATTATATTTATTAAATCGAATTAGATAATCAATAATTATAAATATTGAATGTTACTTACACATAAGAATGTGAGTGGCCTATAGTAGAAGTTGTTTGAAGTCTTCACTTTTTCCCAATTATGCTTACTGTCATGCAAGCAATCCAGTATATATCCACACCAATCTATGTCTGATATATCAGTCTCCTCTCTTATTACCATTTTCCAACTTTTTTGGATCCCTTCCACCATTTTCTATTGTTACCATAGTACTTCCAACAGAGAGTAATAAATTTTATTTTGTATACATGAAGGTCTGATTTGGTTGGTACATGGACTTTGCGATAGCTTTTTGCACGATGGTGTGGGTTTTCCAAAATGGTTATATTGTGCTTCCCATTCGGCTATGAAAGGATCATTGTCAGGTCTTTTGTCTAAATCTTGCAACTTTTTATTTCCATTGGTTTACCTTGTTTACTTTTATGGTGTCGGGTTACTCACTTTTTAGACCAACTTCTCTAATCGGTGTTTCTGTCGCGGTCGATGGATGTTCTCGTTTACGTGGTAAGCTTAATTTTGAGGATGCGTCAACTATTGGGAAAATGTATGTATCTCTGAAAGCCCATTTGTTTTTAATTCCATATTTTTCTTTCCTCTGACAAACCTCTAATAGCGTCATATATTAAGGCGTTGGTGACGACCTTGTGTTACAAGTTTGGGTACTTCTCTGCTTTGTGGTTTTTGTGACTCCTTTTAACCCTTTTAAGCTCGATCCTTCATCTTCAAAGTTGAGTAATTTCCTATCCTTTTTTCAGCTTTTTTCATGGTTTTCTTTTGTGAAGTGAAGGTTCTTCCTTTTTATGCATTTTTTTCCCTCTTTGTTTTTTTAAACCATCTCTTCTTCATCTTCAAATCTCTATTTTCTATACCTCTATCATCGTCAGTTTTTCTACTTCACTTCTTCCTCAGTGATTCTTCATATTTTACTTTTCAATTTGTCAGATTTTTTGGTTTTTTCTTGTGATTTCATCTTTTTTTATGGGATTCTTCTTTTTCGTTTTTCAGATTTACTCTTCGAGCTCTTCTGTTGTTGTTTACTTTGGTTCTTTTCTATCAAATTTCGTTTGGTTACTGTCTTTGTTTCTTGTTTTTCTTCTTTTTTGTTCTTTTAAACTTCCTTTTCTTTCATTTTGCTCTTATCTTTTTTCATTTTTGCTCATCAAACAAACTGTTTTTGTTAGACCTGCATCTTAATTTTGTTATAGTTTAATATTAATTTATAATATATGATATAACATAATATTTCATGTTTTACATGTTATATTATATATGATATAACATAAGACTTGAAATATTATCATTGTATATCATGTAGGTTTACATGTTTTACATTTTATATAATATTTTGATACTAAGACTAGAAATGTACATTTTCCAACTTGATTTTAATTTGATCTTGTGGTTGTGTTTAAGAACGGCATCGTTTGTATGTTGTTAAAAATTTGATTTATATCGTCATTTTCTTCTGAATCCTCTTTATTATCAGCTTGCTCGCTTTCTTGTTCTTTTACCAAATTAGCTTCTTCATCAGACGATTTATCTTCTTCATCCTCAACATCCTTTTCCATATTATCGCATCATCTACAATTTTTAGAAAGATGTAATTTTTGTCATTAATCATGTATAGAGTTAAACAATCAATGTTTAAGATACAATAATAGCAGTTGAGAAGTTTATTCTGAATTAATTATACATTTGTTTTCTTCCTTTTTTTTTTGTTTTTTTTTTTTTTTTTTTTTTTTTTTTTTTTTTTTTTTTTTTTTTTTTATTTTTTTTTTTATTTTTTTTTTTTTTTTTTTTATTTTTTTTTTTTTTTTTTTTTTTTTTTTTTTTTTTTTTTTTTTTTTTTTTTTTTTTTTTTTTCTTTTTTTTTTTTTTTTTTTTTTTTTTTTTTTTTTTTTTTTTTTTTTTTTTTTTTTTTTTTTTTTTTTTTTTTTTTTTTTTTTTTTTTTTGTTTTTTTTTTTTTTTTTTTTTTTTTTTTATTTTTTTTTTTTTTTCTTTTTTTTTTTTTTTTTTTTTTTTTTTTTTTTTTTTTTTTTTTTTTTTTTTTTTTTTTTTTTTTTTTTTTTTTTTTTTTTTTTTTTTTTTTTTTTTTTTTTTTTTTTTTTTTTTTTTTTTTTTTTTTTTTTTTATTTTTTTTTTTTTTTTTTTTTTTTTTTGTTTTTTTTTTTTTTTTTTTTTTTTTTTTTTTTTTTTTTTTTTTCTTTTTTTTTTTTTTTTTTTTTTTTTTTTTTTTTTTTTTTTTTTTTTTTTTTACATGTTCCCTTTTTGCTTTTTCTCTTTTGCTCTTTATTAGTTTCTTTCTTGGTTTGTTCAGCTGGGGTTTTTTTTTACTTTTAAGTATAGCAAATAATTCTTTAACATCTTTGTAGCAGTCATTTCGCAAGTTCAACAACATTTTTTCAACTTCTCTTTTCAACAATTTCATCGTCTACAGTTTTTAGAAAACTTATATTTTTTCTCATTAATCATTTTAAGCATATTGAGACAATCATATTTGATATATAATAATAGCAGTTAAGAAGTTTACACGAAATATATGTACCTTCAGTCTCTTCTTCTTCTTCTTTATCTTTTGCAGCCTCTTCTTCCTCTGCTATTCTCTTAGCTTCAATTTTGGCGTTCTTTTTCCTTAACATTTCATTAATTTTGAAGGTTCGGCCTGCAATAAAAACATTTATGTTTTATAATATCAGCTATGATAGTATTTGTTGTATCTTTTTATTACATCTTATTTATAAATAGCTTTTACCTATGTGATGGATGATGCAGGTTTTTTCATTATTGTTGTTTTTTCCGACAGTTTAGAACTGCATCAAGAACAAATGTTATTTGTTAAAAATCATATTTGATTAATGCTTGATTTCAATCTAAATGACATCAACAAAGTGATCGTTTGTTTTCGAGTTTTTTTGATCTTTGTATTTTTCATTAACACTTCTATTGTTTTTATATCTGTTTTTGTATTAAAGCCTCGATTTGGTTTTGGCTTAGCATACGGCTTTGCAATGCTTAGTCGTTCTCTTACACTATTATTTGCTCATTCGGTCTATTATTCATTTATGATTAGGCTAGCCTGCGGCATAGCATTAGGCTGAGATGAAGACATAGGGTTTTGTCTGTGCCCGAAGGCCTTAGTCTGCGGCTTAGCGTAGGCATTGCTGTGGTTCAAACCAGACATACCTAACCGCAACTTCGGCAAAGCTTAGCCGTTTTCTTACACTATCATCCTGTTGCTCAAACTAGTTTATAGTCCATCATTTTCAATCTAAAATCACAATATCATCTTCAAATGCTTTTTAATCACATTTTTTCTTTATTAAAACCCTAGTATTATCATCAGTGTCTAATATACCTGAATATTCTTGCTTATCACAATCATTCATGCTATTATTATAATACTATCATAAGCTAACTTAAAATGATAGTTTATTCATTTAAAATGCAATAGTATCAGTTAAAATCATACTATATTCATCGAATACTCTATTAACTCCATTCTTCATTATTAAATCATAAATAAAAGTAAAATAAGTAGATTTGTGTTTTGTGTATACCTGAATCGATCATTTTAACCTTGAATCTGAGTTTATTCTTATCCGAATCTTGACCGTCGTCATTACCTCCCATTTTTTAGATGATTTTTGTTTAGATTTTGATGATTTTTGGTTCGATCTAGGGTTGTGTGTGTGTTAGTGTATGTTTTTTATCAGTGTAACTGTGTGAGTAGTGTATGTTTTTGGTGTGTGTTTTTGAAATGAAAGGGCGGATGAATAATGAGATCATGCGTGGGTAGTTGTGTTGTTGTGGTTTTACCAAATTACCCTTCCGCTTTTTTATGTATTTTTTTTAATACAAAACTTTTTTCGAAAAGAAATCCTATGTGCTTTCTGAATATCAAATATGACATACAGGTTTTGTTCCTTTGTTGTTTTGAGTTATATAATTTGATAGCAGGCATTTTAAACAAGTTTTGAAGCAATAATTGTTGCTTTCTGAAGAATATCATTATGTTTTAATATGTACTTTATATTTTATCTACCATCATAATATGTGTTAAGACAATGAACAATGCTAAAACACCCAAGTTATAACACCTCGTGTTTTAGGTCGTTGTATGACATTATAAAATTCACAATTTATTTTTAGGGTTTTACGCGTTTGCTCTTAAACTGTAAATGTTAAGTTAAATCGCGTAAACTGAAAATGATCATACAATGTAAACGGGCATTAAACAATTAAAAGTTTATATCTAACAAGTGTTATATGATTATTTAGAGGATAATTATTAACTTTGTTCATCATATTTTTATTGGTTACGTAAAATGCTTACGTTTCATGATAAAATGCGTTTAGGCATTCCCGGAAGTTCCAAAACCTAACTACGCCTAAATGAATACCCACGATTATACCCAATACCTAAAATAATAAATATAACATCAAGTTATAAACCAAGATTTATCAACTTGCATAATATCTAGATATTAAGAAATATCTAAGGAAGCTAACTCTTACACCATGAGTCACTTGGTTAGTTAACCTTGAGCAAGGGTTAGAAAGTAACCTATGGTTAGGTTATAAGGATATTTTCTCTATATATAACATACATGCATAGGAAACTTTACTCTTTACATGCTAATATCATTTTCTTTCTTCCGGCCTAGTCCAAAACCACGGTCATTTAAGCCATACAAACAAAATCCAACTTTGATTTTCTAAGATTATACAAAAGCATTTTACACCTCATACTTAAGTATTCGAAGAATGTTTCAAGGTTGGTTAAGCTTTGGTAAGGGTTTTAGCAAGTTATTGAAAGATTAGGGTTTCAACCTATCTAGGGTTTATTAGCTTTGTAAGCTTTGGTTTTGAATCTAAACACTGGGTTTAGAACTTATTTCTAATCTCATATCCTCCATCCATAAGGTCTCCTATTCCTTTTATACTTTTTATTTCTTATGATTTTATGTGTTATATGTTAATTATGGCTATAATCACCACTAAGGACTTTTAAATATGTAAAATGAGTTGTTAATTATGTTTATGATTTTATGCACTTTTTATCATGTCATATTTTCATATATATCATGGAAAAGTGAATATAAAAGTATGATAACATATGGTTTAAGTATAAACATGTTTAGGTTAAAATTAGGGTCTTTTATGTTACTTAATATAATTACGAATGGAAAGTAATAAAATAAATGTTTAATATAAACTTGTTACCAATAACTTTACAAGGACTATGTTTGTCTTGGACATTATTATAAGTATAACATGTGTTAAAAATAGTTATTTGGCGTTTCTATATTAAAATACTAACTAATTAATACATAAAACAAGTATTTTAAACACATTTTGAAATAAATATACTTAGGGGATGTTTTGTAATTAAAATTTTCATATATGTTTTATGATTTTATAAATATACATGTCACTCAGGTTCGTTGGGTAATAAAGAACTCATAAAAAAACCGATTAATAACGAAGAAGATACGGACATTTACAAGTTTAAGATAGTTAATACTTTTATAATTAATTTTTATTTAAAAATGTATATTCACCACAAAAAACTTATTAACTTTATAATCATCCATAATATGATAAATTTTCAATTTACGAGAGACGTGCATCGAAAAAGAATAGCTAAAATCGGGCTATAAACGGATTTAAGATACGACTAAAAAACGGTTTTTCGTAATTAAAAGTATAAATCGGTATATAGCGGTTGTGAATAGTAAAAACACTATTCATCGCAGAAGATCAATAACTTTAAAAGGGTAATATTTTGATCACTCGGTCTTACTACGAAGAACGTTGGACGCAAGAACGCGAGAAACGGGATTAATCGACCAAATTAGGTCTTTTTACGAAAAGTATATTTATAAAGTTTACACTTTATAATTTTAATTTTACTAAAACGATTAGGCGGTGATTAAGCTATATTGTTATTATGGAGTCATCCACGTGTATAATACTTGGGTGTTTCATATGAGGCCTCTTCGGTTGGCGTATGTCGATGTTGTGGATTTAAGATTTAAAGTATCCCTAACTCTGTACATCATGTCATGACTCTTTATTTAAGATAGCCCGATACGAAAATTTTATAAAGCACGACGTAACTACTATAGATTATAGTGAATGTTATAAATTGAAGTACTCGGTATTTATACGACCTTAATTTAAATAGGTTGGCATCGCAATACTTTCCAAAAAAAAAACCCTGTTTTGCGTGACGTTTATCTGTGTTATATTTGAGCTATCTGTACTCATGGTGAGTTCATAGCCCCATATTTTTACAGTTTTACTGATTTACTATTATTTGGGGTGAGAACATGCTTTGTTTTATAAATTGGATCGCAGAGTGTTGAAAGTATATTGATTATGTGTTTGCCTAAGTAGCGATAACCTCTGAGCCCATTTATCTTGAACTGTCAATTGCATAATGGGTAGTTGTTAAATTAACTATGTGTGCGCGAATTGTTATATATTGATCTATTGGGAGTAACCTCCCCGTTTGGGTGTTTAGCTAATCACTGGGTATACAAACGTGACCATGTCGACTTGGATGTTGCGGGTTATCAACATCTGTACGGTACAAATAAATTGCTAAAATAGCAAAATTATAGGTTGGAGCTTCGGGGTTCTTGAGCTTAGTGCACAACAGTAATCTGTTTTGTGATTGTTGGCATATTGTTGTAAACAGCAGGGAAAAATCTTGCGGTCCTGCATAATTTAAAATACATAAACCCCCACATATGAATTTCACCAATAATTTTGTTGCGTTTAAGCAATGTTTTCAGTGCTGGTCATTAGGCACGAGATGCCAAGGATGCATTGAATTGTGTTTTGGATTGCACTGTTAAAGATTTATGTGCATCATGTTTTGGGAAATCTATGTTATCTTTTGTAATATTAAACAAAGAACAAGTAAAGCTATAAGCTTTTGTAATATGTCTTTTATTTAATCCAATGTATCAACTTAACGACTTCTTGTGTCGTTCTTATATATATCTTGTGACTGTTGATCTTGGAAGTAACATGCCCGGATCCTTCTTCCGCTCCGACCTAGTTTGTGGTGTTACAGATTGGTATCAGAGCCTAAGGTTATAGAGAACCGGTCAAAAATGTTTTTGTGGGGTAACTTATAACCGTTTTCAAACATTGCATACATACAAAGGGTTTTTACGGGTATTCATATGCCAAATTGTTGATTAGTCGTTTGGCTATTTACATGCAAAATTGATATACGTGTTTATTTTTTATTACGTTTATATAAGGATAATAGTTCTATAGATATTTTTTTATTCTATACTCTAAGTTTTTATGCTGGTCACAGTAGGGTCATGTCAGTGATTATGCACGTTTCCTTACTTCTGTTCACTCGGAGGCACGATCTTGAGTATTCCATCTGAGGATGCCTTCACGAGGAACTGGGCCGAACTGTTGCTGAGCCAGGCCCCACGTTCTCCAGAGTATGTACCTGGAGGACCAAGTTACCAGTGTACTTTCCGGTGCACTGAGCATCCTGAGGATTTAGTGCCAGCTGGGATGTGGAACTACACCTCCATACCTCCTTCTTTTTAGCTCCACGTATTAGACCCCCACTTACTAGGAGCTGCATGGACAGATGAGAGCTGCATTACCATCCACCTATCATTCACTACTCCCATCAGGGACCCCACCATTGTTACCTATACCTCTACCATCTACTAGCCGCAGAGCTGATATTTCTGAGGCCGACACGCCACCTCGGAAGAGACTACTACTTACTACTCCCAGACCTGGGTATGAGATTGGAGAGAGTTCTGTTACTGCTGCTGCGAGACAGCCAGGACCCACTATAGAGACCAGACTCCTAGATACTGAGAGGAGGATGTATGACGCTTAGAGGTTGGTCAACAGGAGGATCACTTACCAGGTAGATGTTTGCACTAGAGAGAGTTCAGAGTTTTGCACACGACATCACGATGCCCAGAAGGATCGTGCAGCTGTGAGAGCTGAGATTGAGGTATTGAGGAGAGAGAGACTTGCTTATGAGCAAGAGAGTATGGAGACTCGTCAGGCTTTGGCTAAGTCTTGAAGATCTTGCTGTGCATTAGAGGAACGGTTACAAGTGTTAGAACGGTGCGCGTTGCCACGAGTGGCAGCATCAGGCTGCAGATGATCTTGCTGTTCAGTATATCATGCATACCCAGGCCCTGGAGGCTGGGGCGCGCATTGACACATTGGAGGACACTGGTAGCAGTTCCTAGACTTTGGTTTATGTATTGTATTACTATTGCAGTCTGTTAAGTTTTATGGGTTACTCCCAGCTAGCAGGCGGTATAGATCTTTTGTTTTGGTTAGCTATCATGTATAGATCTTTTGTTCTGATCAGCTATCCTGTATAGCCTACTAAGTATTACGGGTAACTGTCGGCTAGTAGGGCTCTATGTTGATTTTCATTTTATAACATTAGCTCAAAGGGAATCGTTTATGTACCTTACATCATGTATTTTATTTTTCACCAGGTTATATATGGTAAGGTATGGATTTATGTTTTATATAAAAATCGGAATTTATTGGTGATTAAAATATCGATGGTTACCTTTCTATACTGTTGTGTATTTTCACCATGTGTTGTGATCTGTTTTATATTTTATTATGTATACATCGGGTTATGGTTAAGATTTTTGAAATCTAACGGGTATTATGTTTTCTTATGATTATGAATGATGGCAACCAAAAGGAAGGCACACGAGTTAAACCTCCAATTACCACTCCCCCACCAGTCGCAGACCCTACTACCACCACTTCGGTCACCGGTGCCCAACTTCAGGCCATGATCGACGAGGGTGTCACTGCTGTGTTGGCAGCACGTGCTACGACCCGAAATGGCGACGATAGCCATACCTCGGGAACAGGTGTAAGAAGGAATGAACGCGCTGTTCGGGAGTGCACCTATCAAGACTTCATGAAATGTCAACCCTTATTCTTCAAGGGCACAGAAGGAGTGGTCGACTTGACCCAGTGGTTTGAGAGGATGGAAACCGTGTTTTCGCATAAGTAACTGCATGTGGAGAATAAAGTGAAGTTTGCCCATTTGTACTCTTTCATGGGGAACTGCTCTAACATGGTGGATCCTCATCATGCTAGGACGTGACTGAATGATGTTGCGTACGCAATGCGTGGTCTGACTTGAAGAAGAAGATGACGGCTAAATATTGTCCGAGGAATGATAATCAAGAAGATTGAGGGCAGATATGTGGAACTAAAAGTACAAGGCACCGATGTAGTACGCCTCTACAACTCAACATTCCAGGAGTTGGCATTACTGGTGAACAGGATGTTCCCGAAGAGACTGACCAAATTTGAAAGATATGTCGGTGGATATGCCCGACATGATTTTCTCTCTAGTGTTGGGGCCATCGAAAGCAAAAACCTTGCAGGAGGCTATTGAGATGCGACTGATAGTGTTAGATAGGAGAAATAACTCTCTTGCTGAGAGGGACAAGCAGAAACAAGAGGAAGTTTGAAGACACTCCTGATATAACCATAACCCAACAACCAAACAAAAGCAGAAACATAAGCAGGGCTTTATGCTGGCCGGGAACGGTGACAAGAAATCGTATGTCAGGGATTATTCTCATAGTCAAAGTGTAATTTCACCTTATCGGTCCTTTGTATACCAACATGCACTGAACTGCAAGAAGCTTGGCTACCTGACAGGACTGTAGGAGCCGGCCTGAACTGCAAATAAAAACAACAACACCGCGGACATACTTATAACAAAAATACGTAACAACAACATCCCAAGATGCCCAAGGGCAAATACCATGCCATCGTTTGCTTTGATGTGCGGGGCCTCCAGGCCACTTCAGGAAGGACTGCCCCCAGTGGAAGAACAAGAATCAGGAATTGGCAACGCTGTTGCCAGGGCTTATGCCGTGGAGTTTGGCAGGGCAAAACCAGACAACAAACGTTGTGATGGGTACGTTTATACTATACAACCGTTGTGCCTTCCATTCATATTTGATAATGGTGCAGATAGAAGTTTAGTGTCTACTTCATTTAGTACTTTGATTGATATTGCCCCTCTTCACATTTAGATCAATGGTTTTACGTTGAATTAGCTGAGGGTAGAATAATTTAGGTAATAACGGTATTACTGGGTTGCCACCGTTAAATTTTTTGGAACATCGTTTCACGTCGACCTATTGCCTGTAAAATGGTACTTTATGACGTCATAATTGGCATGGACTGGTTGTCGAAATACCAGGACCGTTATTGACTTGCTAAGAAGATCGTTCGTATCCCTTTGGGAGCGAAATGTTAATTTTTCATGGAGACGGATGTAGAATAACGCGGATCGATTAAACATCATATCTTGACCAAGGCCAGAAGTTTCTGACTACATAGATGTCACCTCTTTTTGGCCACATATTACCATAAGGAGACTGGAGAAAGTCGAAGAAGAAGCAACTGCAAGATGTAGCCCGATGTAAAATTTTCCCGAGTATTTCACGAGGTCTTGCCAGGCCTTCCAACCTACCGACAAGTGGAATTTCACATGATCTGTACCTGGTGCTGCACTGTTGCACGGGCCCTTATCTGATTGGCCCATCAGAATTGAACGAATTGGCGGATCAACTACTAGAGCTTTCCCGACAAAGGTTTATAAGACCTAGTTCGTGCACATGGGGTGTCCAGTTTATTCGTCAAGAAGATAGATGGATCGCTCCGGTATGTGCATAGATTATCGGGAACTATAAACAAACTGACGGTGAAGAACCGTTATACGTACCAAGATCGATGACTTATTTGACAAAACTTCAAGGGTGGTGTTTACTCTAAAGATCAGGACCTAAGGTCAGGGTATCACCTATTGAGGGTTAGAGAAGAGACATCTCGATGATGCCTTTCAGAAATACTCGATTTTAGACATTATGAATTCTAAGTTATGCCGTTTGGTTTGACCAAGCACCCTGTGTGTTTATGGAACCTTCATGAACCGAGTGTGCAAACCTTATCTGGGACAATTTGTAATTGTCTTTATTGACGGATGTTTTGATCTTTTCAAGGATAAGCAAGAGCACGAAGCAGCCATCTGAAGATAATATTGAGTTGTTGAAGAAAGAGGTTTGTATTGCAAAATTTTCCAAAGTGTGAATTTAGATTCCCAAAGGATCAGATTCCTCGGCCACGTGATGATAACAAGGCATTCATGTGGATCCAGCCAAGATTCGAATCCGTAAAAGATTGGGATCTCCTAAGACACCAACGGAGATTCGTCAGTTTTTTTGGTCTTGCTGGGATATTCGACGATTAATTGAATTGTTTTCATAGATCGCCAAACCAATGGGGACCAAGCTCACTCAAAGAAGGTCAATTTTGTGTGAGGTGACAAACAAGAAGCAGGTTCCAGTTATTAAAGCTGAGTTGTGTTGTTGCACCATATTCTGGCTTTACCCGATGGAAGTGAATGATTTGTCGTATATTGCGATGCTCTTCAAGAAGGGTTTGGGCAATGTGTTGATGCAATGGGAAAAAGGTTTATTTCTTATGGCATCACACGCCAGTTATAAGGATCCAGAGAGCACTATATAATCAACTCGATCTAGGTAAACTTTGCAGCAGTAGTGTTCGCTCTGAAAATTTGGAGGCACTATCTGTATGGTACCAAGTGTACGGTGTTCACTGATCATAAGAGTTTACAACATATTCTTAATCAGAAGGAATTGAACATGAGACAACGCCGATGGTATAGAGTTGCTTAGTGGATTAAGATTGCGATTTTCGTTATCACCCAGGAAGGCAAATGTGTTGTGATGCTTTGAGCAGGAAAGAACGGGAACCACCGTTAAGAGTTCCGTGCTTTTGTCATGAATATTAGCTTGGATCATTCCTAACGCAAATCTTAAATGCTCAGATGAAGCACGGAACCAGAGAATCATCAAGAGTCAAGAGTGAGGATGTTGGAGGTATGCTGATTGAAAATGCTAAATATCCAGAGGCAATTAGAACGGAAAAGTTGGAACCTCGTACGGATGGAACCCTATGCCTCAATGGCAGGAGTTGGTTACCTTGTTATGGCGATTTGCGGACTGTGATCATGCACGAGTCCCACAAATCGAAGTATTCTATCCATCCAGGTTCCGAGAAAATGTACCAAGACGTAAAGAAGCTATATTGGTGGCCCAATATGAAAGCTGATATCGCCACCTATGTTAGCAAGTGCTTGACCTGTGCTAAGGTCAAGGCTGAACATCAGAGACAATCGGGTTTGTTGGTACAACCCGAGATACCTCAATGGAAGTGGGACAATATCACGATGGATTTTGTCACAAAGCTTCCTAAGTCATCACAAGGGTATGACACCATTTGGGTAATCGTTGACCGTCTTACAAAGTCAGCAATCTTTATACCCATGAAAGAAACTGACCCTCTGGAGAAACTAGCGAGATTGTACCTGAAGGAAGTAGTAACAAGGCATGGAATACCGGTCTCGATTATTTGTGATCGTGACCCTAGGTTCGCATCAAATTTCTGGAGGTCACTTCAGAAAGCTTTGGGTACAAGTTTAGATATGAGTACGGCATATCATCCGCAAACTGACGGACAAAGCGAGAGAACCATTCAAACTCTCGAAGATATGCTTAGAGCTTGTGTGATCGACTTTGGAAATGGTTGGGTTAAACATTTGCCATTGGTCGAGTTTTCATACAATAACAGTTATCATGCTAGCATTAAGGCTGCACCCTTTGAAGCACTTTACGGTAGAAAATGTCGCTCGCCTGTTTGTTGGGCTGAGGTTGGAGAAGTTCAACTCACCGGTCCAGAGATAGTTCAAGAGACGACTGAGAAAATCATTCAAGTTAAACAAAGGATGCAAGCTGCTCGTGATAGGCAAAAGAGCTACGCTGATTTGAAGCGTAAGCCGATGGAGTTTGAGGTTGGAGATAAAGTGATGCTCAAGGTTTCGCCTTGGAAAGGGGTTGTACGTTTTGGCAAACGAGGGAAATTAAATCCCAGGTTTGTTGGACCTTTCAAGGTAATAAAAAGGGTTGGAGACGTTGCATACAAGCTCGAGCTTCCTGAGGAGCTGAGCAGAGTTCATAATACATTTCACGTGTCTAACTTAAAGAAGTGTCATGCCGACGAACCCTTAGCCGTTCCGTTGGATGGACTTCATTTTGATGACAAGCTTCAGTTTGTCGAGGAACCGATAGAGATCACAGATCGTGAAGTTAAACGATTGAAGCGCAGCCGTATCCCATTAGTCAAGGTTCGATGGAACTCCAAGAGAGGTCCTGAGTTTACATGGGAACGTGAAGATCAATTCCGGAAGAAATACCCACATCTGTTCTCAAAGGCCGGGCCATCGTCAAGTGCTGCGTCTTAAGCCTTGAGGACAAGGCTCATTTAACGGGGGGAGACTATAACACCTCGTATTTTAGGTCATTGTAAGACGTTGATAAGTCACTAATTATTTTTTTCATTGTACGCATTTGTTTTTAATCGAAATCGTTAAGTTAAATCGCGTAAAGCAAGAAACGATCAGTTAACGTAAACGGGCATCAAGCAAATTATGTATACGTCAACAAGGGTTAAGTATTATTTTGAGGATAATTATTATCATTTCATAAGTATTTTTATCAGATACGTGTAAGCGTTTTACGTTTCGCGATATAAAGGACAATTAGGTATTCTCGGACGTAAAAATTAAGTACGCTTCAAAAAATACCGTACGTTGATATACAATGATCGGGAAGTTTATAAAACTTTAGGCATATGTATATATATATATATACACGTCCAATATATATATAAATGTACAAGATAACAAACATTTTACAAAGTATAACTTTTAAAATAAAAACTACACATTTACATTTATTATAATTACTTATACTTTCTTTATGAAATAGTGAAGGGTATAACATATAAGAAAAAGAAAAATAAGCTAGGAACATCATCCTTAGTTTAATGGATTGCTTCCCTGTCCATTATAAGGAACCAAGGAACAAAGGCATTAAAGCCCTTGTTTCCCTCCCTTGGTTCCCTTGACCCACGGCACAAGACCAACCCCCCCTTGAATTCTTGGTCAAACTTGGCTAAAATATCTAGTTTTCTCTTCCTATAAATACATGCACTTCATATGTAAAACTTACCTTATCTTTTACTTTGCAAAAGTCATTCTTTTCTCTCCTTTTCCTTAGCTCAAAACCCAAGGCATATTAAGCCTCCCTAATAAATCATACAAACTTTTTATACATTCATAATAGCTATACCACTTCTCAACTCCTACTACTCAAGTAAGTGTTTGTAAGCATTGTTCTTCATCTGCAAGTGAGTATTAATGGAAGAAAAAGGAAGGATTAGCGGTTTCACATCCTAAATCAGGGTTTTCAATACTGCATGCTCTTTGGCTTTTAAGTCACTAAACACGGGTTTAGCACTTATTTCACATCGAATACATCATCCCTAAGGTCTTCTAAATTCCTTTATACTTTTTATTATCATTATTTTATGTGTTATATGTTATATATGGCTAAATTACCACTTAGGACTTTTTAATATGAAAAATGAGTTATCACTTATGTTTATGAATTTATGCACTTTTTCTTATGTCATATTGTCATATATATCATGGAAAAATGGATGTAAAAGTATGTTAACATATGGTTTAAGTATAAACCATGAGTTAGGTTAAACTAGGTTTTATAAAGTTGGGGCTAATTAAACAAGCTTTTTATAAATGAATACATTTGGATAATAAAAGGTCTGTTTTAATTCGAATTTCATACAGTGGGTTTAGCATAATATAATAATTAATAGACTGTGACGATTCAAAATGTATAAAACTCAAAAAAGTAACGAATTTATAACGGAAAAAGATACTGTTTAAAATTAGAGGGTTACGGGGGGGGGGGGGGAACGAGGAATACTTTATAAAACAAATTTTTATTGTAAATTACTTATTCATTACAGAAGTTGATATTTAAACATCAAATTATGATATAACTTTTAATTACGAGATCGTACTCGAAAGAATCGCTAAAAACCGAACTATAACGAATAAACTACGACGTTTACGATAATTAAAATTTTATAAAAGTTATTTTATTAAACTTATGATACCAGTAAACAACATATTCATCAGTGGGATTAACTTTATAAAATATAATACATCTTTTAATAACAAAGACGTACTCGAAGGAATCACTAAAATCGGGATTAAAACGAATAAGTTATTACGATTACAAGTTTACGCTAATTAAAACTAAAAACGATAAACTAGCTGTTGTGAACAGTAAAATTACTATTCACACCAGAATCTTAAAAACTTGAAAATATAAAATCTTGATCACTCGTCTTACTACGAAGACGTGGACGTAAGAAACGCGAGCAACGGACTTAAAACGACCAAATTAGGTCATTTTTACAAAAAGTATATTTAAAAATGTTTTCACTTCATGATTATTATTTTACTAAAAACGTTTCTGTCAAGTGGATTATGCTATATAGGAAATATTTCGGGGGTTATCAAAGTGCTATAATACTAGGGAGTTTCATATGAGGCCTCTTCGGATGGCGTATCGACGAGTTGTTGGATTTACGATTTAAAGTGTCCTAACTCCTCGTACGTCATGTCATGACCTCTTTAATTATGATAGCCCGAACGATAGTACGATGTAACAACTATAAGATTATATAATGTTATTAATTAAATTACTCGGTACTTATACGCCTTATTTAGAATAGGTTTGCATCTAAAACGTTTTGCGTGACGTTTTATCTGTGGATTATTTGACTTTCAGTACTTAGGTGAGTTCATAGCGCCCTACTTTTATACAGGTTTACTGATTTTACTATTATTTGGGGTGAAAACATGCTTTGTTTTATAAATTGGACGCAAGTGTTTAAAGTATATTGATTATGTGTTTGCTAAGTAGCGAATGTAATCTGTCCCTGAGCCATTATACATGAACTGTCAAATTGCATAAGATGTAGTTGTTAATTGCATTATGTCGGCGCGGAATGTTCAAATAAATAGATCTATTGGGATTACCTCCCCGTATTGGGTGATTAGCTATCACCCGGGATTACGAACGTTGACCATGTCGGACTAGGATGTTGCGGGTTACAACATCTCTACGGCAAAATATAACTACTAAAATAGCAATTTATTGAGTTTGAGCTTCAGTGTCATGAGCTTTAGTGCTACATTAATTATGGTTTTGTGATTGTTGGCATGTATGTTGTTAACATCACGGGGAATGTCTTGCTGGTCCTGCATAATTGTTAAATACATTAAACCTATGAATTCACTAACATTTTTGTTGCGTTTTAAGCAATGTTTTTAGGAGGAGGACAATAGGCAAGCGAGGTGCCAAGGATGCATTGGATATTTTGGAGTGCGTTAAAGATTTATGTGCATCATATTGTTTGGGAAATGTGTTGTTGTCTTTTGTAATATTTAACCAATTGCACATCATTAGAAATCACGCGGGTATTTTGGCAAAGGTGCCCGCAGGGGCAATATTATCATTATAACCTAAGGCATCGGATTCATGAGCTAATGGCAATAATAAATTATGTTTTCAATACTGGGTGTATATCAACGTAACCCAAATATCGCATTTGCATTCAAATTATATTACTTAAACCTATGGATTTCACTCAACCTTTGTGTTGACTTTTTAGCATGTTTTATCTCAGGTAACTAATGGCACGGAGTGGCGAGGACATGACGATGGAAAAACCGTTATCATTCAAACTTTATTGTATAGATTTTGGGAACCTCTCGTTTGTAAAAACTCTGAAGAAATAATGAATGATAACTTATTTTCATAAACGACTCTTTTTGATTCGTTTTCTATGATTATGACTGTTGTACCTTGAAGTAATACCCCAGATTAGCTTCCGCTGCTATATGTAAAAATGGGGGTGTTACAGATTTGGTATCAAGAGCCAACGTTATAGAGAACAAGGTTAAAACCTTAACTATAACTACTTTTCTTTTTCCATCCAAGAAAGTCCTCCGTGCCGCTATATCTCCCGGAATGGTATGTAAAGTTACATAACTATTATATTACTAGATAAATAACTTATATTATTTATCGCTGGGTTATTAACAGAACGATGTCTTCCCCCGACCATCCTACTACAAATTTGGAGGATGTCTTTTCTTCCAATTTCCCAAACTATGTTCCTCCGGCTTCTCCGGATTATGTCCCGGCCTCTCCAGGGAAAACTTACTCTAGTGCTTCCAATTTATTTGGAATTACCCCACCGACCCTTTCGTTATTTCCCGATGATCCTTACATGAAAGCTTTACAAGCTTTCTATACTAAAAATTCACCAATCCCGCCTCCAAATATCATACCTCTTAAAACTCAAGAATTCTTTCTCCCAGAAGGACTTCTTTTACCAATGCAGTTATCTCCATCTACCCCATCCCAACCTCAAGCTCTTGAGATTGGTGAAACTTCCCAGAAATCAGCTATCAAATGTCATGAAGAGCAAATTCAGGGTATCCAATGTTATCTAGAAGAAATCCCTCCTAAACGTTTTGAACATATTGAAAACAACATCGAAGGTCTCGGTAAAGGAACAATAATCATCCAACGTGATTTTGACGCCTTAGCAACAGAACTTCAGCAAGCTCATACTCAGATTTCCAAACTCTAGAGAAAGCAAATAGGATCCAACCATAAGATTTCCTTAGCTCGCTACAGAATCGCTGAATTAGCAGAAGTTATCAATGATATGGAAACTCGTCACCAAGAAGACATAGAAAATATCATGAACTCTATCATCGAACTCCAGAATCGTATGGAATAATCATCCAGTTTCTAGTTTAAATTCCAGTTTTTAGCTTTAACCTAGCCACGAGATGTGTGGTATAAATAAAAACACTTGTCAAATCTTGACTATGTATAGTACTAAGGCAAGTTGTTCTTAAATACAAAGGCAATCCCGTTATCTACCTTGTTGTTTCTTACCACTTTATTCATCTCATCATTATTCATCATTCATTCATCATTCATCCATCATACATTCATCATCATACCATAACCTTTAGATATCACCATTGTTAAAAATGCTTAAATGAAGCATTATTCTTTAAGCATTTCAAAAATAAGCATTTCTCTTTAATCATTTTAAAGAAGAACAAGCGTTATACTTGTGATATCATTCTTATTACGTGTTATCTTTTGTTGGTAGAATGCCTCCAAAAAGAGCATCAACAACGGAAGCACCAGCTATGACTCAAGATGCCATTAGAAAGTTAGTAGCTGATAGTGTCACCTCGGCTCTAGAAGCTCAAGCTGCAACAATGGCAAGTGCTAGTAATCCCCAAAAATAAAGACAAAATCCGTGAGCTCAGGGACGGGAAGAGCGAGATTTGAGGTCCAACAGTGCCTTCATCTTTTATTGGGCCGGCAACACCATTTATATGGGTCGGCCCGACCCATACTTAAACAAAAGCCCAAGAAATAATCATGATCCAATAAAATGAATCAATAAACCCATTTGCATTTCTTACGCATGAATTGAGATGAAAATATATACCAATCATCATGTGACAACCCACTACCATAAGAAAAGATGAAATGAAAGAAGTTGGATGATCAGTTCACATGCATATCTACTCAAAAACAAAAAAAAATGAAATGAATGAAATGGAAGTAATTGGGAAATGACGTATGCCTACATCATACCCACATGACTTGGAATTAATTCAAAGTAAGTCACGTGATGCCCACTATCCAACTCTTACCAAATGATCAGCCGACACGTGTATGGGAATTCAGTTATCAATTCATTTCAAAGATAATCAAACGGACACAAGGCAGCGTAGATAGTAAGCAATAATAATGGCCACGTGGAGCTCATACAACGGCTGGATCATTTATGGAAAAATGGTGATCCGTGTGACATTGTTATCAAGCAAATGATTGGCTCATTATCTCCTCAATAATTGGATCAAAATTTACATTTGTATCCCTTCTTCCCCTATAAAATGTAATCCGCCCCCTCATTAGTTTTTGGGTGAGATTTTAGGATTAGTTATTAGTTTTTTTTTAAGTTCTCTCTAGTTTATTGTCTAGCTTATTTTTAATGCCTTTTAGCTTATTTCAAATCTTGTAAACACTTTTTATTAAGCTTTTGTTAATGAATCTTTTTAGTTTATTGAGTTTATTTTGTAAAAGAGATTGTGGCTTATTGATATGAAATAAAGATGGTGTTGTTTAGCTTATTCTTTTGCTTATTCTCAAAATAAGTTCTTAATTGTTGGCTTATTTTCGAGCTGATTGAACAGCTTATTTCCACAAATCGATTAAGTTTTCTTGTAGCTTATTCGATCTAAATTTAAGCTCAAAAATCTCAAATAATTTTCGGCTTATTTGTTCTAGTTA
>BQNB010088671.1:17494-27605 GCA_026074375.1 Tanacetum coccineum | reverse complement strand
GATACATGCTTAAATCATGAATGCAAGTATTTTTCTGTATGCTATCTTGATATATTATTGCCTAAGTAACTGATTTTGCCATTAAGACCCCCATTATCATGAACTGCTAATTACTCGTCGAGGTAAGCGCGAATAATGTGAATAGATCTATTTGGGACTGGACATCCCCGTTGGTGTACCTATACTGATTGGTAACCAATAGCACATCATTTCAATAACTTATGCGGGTGTTTGGCAAAGACACCCGTTAGGGCAATTATTTGTGGTTATTGATTAACCTAAGGCTTTGGTGTCATGAGCTTCGGGCGATAATATTATATTTTTCAAACTCGGGTGTATAACAACGTAACCCACTATGACTTATATTCAAACTGTTTACTATAAACCTATGAACTTCACTCAACCATTGTGTTGACTTTTTAGCATGTTTATCTCAGGTAACTAAGCATCATATGGCACGGAGTGGCACGAACTTAAAGATGGCTAAAGCGTTATCATTCAAACTTTTGATTTCCTGTAGATTTTGGGACCTCTGTTTGTAAAAACTCTGATGAATAAATAAATGATAACAACTTTTTCCAAAACGTTTCTTTATGACTTGTTTTCTATGATTATGACTGTTGTACTATGAAATAATAACCTAGATTAGCTTCCGCTTCTATATGTCAAAAATGGGGGTGTTATAGATTGGTATCAAGAGCCAACGGTTATAGAGAACAAGGTCGAAACCTTAACTATAACTATTTTTCTTTTTCTAGCCAAGAAAGTCCTCCGTGCCACTACATTTCCCAGAATAGTATGTAAAGATACATAACTATATTATACTATTATATAAATAACTTATATTATTTACCGATGGGTTGTTAACAGAGTGATGTTGTCTCCTAATCATCTTACTTCCGGAATTGAGGATGCCTTTTCCTCCAACTTTCCAGACTTTATTCCAGCTTCTCCGGACTATGTCCCAGCTTCACCGGGAAAAACGTATTCTAGCTCTTCTAACTCATTTGGTGTAGTTCCAATAGCTTCACCAACTCTTTCGCTTTTTCACGATGACCCCTACATGAAAGTTTTGCAAGCATTTTATGCCAAAGATTCACCTATTCCACCTCTAATTATTGAGCCTTCAACTCCATTATTTAATCCTCTAGAATTCTATTTTCCTAAGGAATTATTGTCACCTGAGAAACATAACCGATCATCCTCCTCTACTTCTGCCTTACCTCAAGACTTTGAGATTTACCTCAAGACTTTGAGATATAAGTGGAACGTCACGAGGAGCAAATTGAGGAAATCTTAAATCATCTAGATGAACTTTCTCTCGATCGTATTGAATACATAGAAGACAAAATCCAAGGACTTGGAAAAGGTCGGGTGATTATCCAACTAGACTTTCTCAATCTGGAAGCAGAACTCCAACAAACTCGTGCTCAAATTTCTAAACTTCAGAAGAAGCAGATGGGAAATAACCACAAAATTTCTCTGGCTCACTTCAGAATTACTGATCTAGAACACATCATCAACGATATCCAGATTCGTCATCAAGAAGATAAGGAAAGTCTTCTGAATGCCATCAATGAACTCAAGATCAGCTAAGAAGGACCATCGGACTATTAGATTAGATCTTAGTTACCGCTTTTATTAGAACCTAGCCACGGGATGTGTGGTATAAATAAAAACACTTGTCAAATCTTGACTATGTACAGTACAAAGGCAAGTTGTTCATGATATAATACAATGGCAATCCTGTTATATACCTTGTTGTTTCATAATACCGACTTATCTCTCTTGCATCATCAACTCCGTCATCATCATTATAAATCATACCCTGACTTCTAATCATAGATACTTATTTGATATGAATTATCTATGATTTCGATATCACTATTGTGACAATGTTTATTTTTGCACTTTAATCATTTTAAGACTTGTGATATCATTCTTATTACGTGTTGTATTATGTTGATAGAATGCCTCCCAAAAGGACGTCAACATCTAATGCACCAGCTATGACTCAAGCTGCCATTAGAAAACTAGTTGCTGACAGTGTCACGACAGCTCCGGAAGTACAAGCTGCAACAATGGAATGTACTAGTAATCCTAACAGGAACACTGGTCCTACTGGGACACCCGTAGCAAAAACGGGAAACTACAAAGAATTCATAAGCTATTAACCTTTCTACTTCAACGGTACGGAAGGAGTAGTTGGCCTCATCCGCTGGTTTGAACAAACCGAATCAATATTTTCTCGTAGCAAATGTGCTGAGGAAAACAAAGTAACATTTGCTACTGGTACCTTAATTGATGATGCTTTATCCTGGTGGAATGCATACGCCCAACCTATGGGAGTAGATCAAGCCAATCAAATCACCTGGGCTGAGTTGAAAAGGCTCTTAACAAACAAGTATTGTCCTCGAACTGAAGTCATAAAGATGGAAGACGAACTTTACAATCTGATTGTAAAGGGAAATGATCTTAAAACTTACGTTAGAAGATTCCAAGAATTAGCAGTTTTATTCCCAAACATGGTACCAAACACCAAGAAACTTCTAGAATCTTTCATCGGAGGATTACCTCGAAGCATTGAGGGAAATGTTACCGCCTCTAAACCTCAAACTTTAGAGGAAGCCATTAACATAGCCCGAAGGCTAATGGATCAGGTAACAAAACACACTCCGGTGCAAATATCAAGTGATCACAAACGAAAGTTTGACGACAGAAGAACTTTCAACAATAACAACTACCGAAACACCAACACTAACAACCGCTACAATAATCACCAACCACAACAAAGTAGAAGGCAAGAAGCTGTCAGAGCTTATGCTGCCACTCCAGCTGAAAATAATAGGTATGCCAGAAACCTCCCATTATGTAAAAGATGTGCACTACATCACACAGGACCTTGTACTATTAAGTGCAATATTTGCAACAAGGTAGGCCATCTGACCAAGAATTGTCGAAACAAGAGGCTAGCCACTAGAAGTAATCAGCTACCAGTGACAGTTATTTGTCATGCCTGCTAAGAGAAAGGGCATTATACAAATCAGTGCCAAAGTACCCAAATCAATGCCTAGGGAAGAACCTACATGCTAAGAGATAGAAATGCTTATCAAGACCCGAACATAGTCACGGGTATGTTTCTTCTAAACCAACATTTAGCAAGAGTATTATTTGATTTTAGAGCCGATAAAAGCTTCGTATCCATATCTCTTGCCTCTATGCTAAATATTCTACCCATTACAATAGATACCTTTTACGATATCAAAATGGCTGACGGAAACCTAGTAAGCACAAATACCGTTATTAAGGGTGCAACCCTAACTTTGTTAAATCAACCTTTCAAAATTGATCTCATGCCAATTAAACTCGGTAGTTTCGACGTTGTCATTGGTATGGATTGGTTATCCAAGTATCATGCTAGAATCATCTGTGATGAGAAAGTCGTCCACATTCCCATCGACGGTGAAACTTTGATCATTCGAGGTGACCAAAGTAAGACCCGACTAAATCTCATATCTTGTATAAAAACCGAACGATACATATCCCGAGGTTGTCAAGTTTTCATGATCCAAGTAACGGAGAAGAAGAAGTCAGACGAGAAGAGATTAGAAGATATTCCCGTAGTTAGAGAATTCCCAGAAGTTTTTCCTGAAGATCTACCTGGCCTCCCTCCCATTCGCCAAGTAGAATTCCAAATTGATTTAATTCCAGGAGCAACGCTTGTAGCTCGCGCACCCTATAGATTAGCTCCTTCAGAAATGCAGGAACTATCTAATCAACTTCAAGAATTGTCAGATCGAGGTTTTATTCAACCAAGTACTTCACCCTGGGAGCTCCTGTCTTATTTGTTAAAAATAAAGACGGGTCTTTCAGAATGTGTATCGATTACCAGGAGTTGAATAAACTTACTGTAAAGAATTGTTACCCATTACCTAGAATCGATGACTTATTCGACCAACTTCAAGGTTCAAATGTCTACTCAAAAATCGACTTAAGATCTGGTTATCATCAACTGAGAGTAAGGGATGAAGATATTCCTAAGACTGCTTTCAGAACAAGATACGGACACTATGAATTTCAAGTTATGCCATTTGGTTTAACTAACGCACCTACTGTGTTCATGGATTTTATGAATCGTGTGTGTAAACCATACTTGGATAAATTTGTGATAGTGTTCATCGATGATATTCTCATCTACTCTCGTAACGAAGAAGAACACGCAAATCATCTGAGGATAATCCTAGAATTACTCAAGAAAGAGAAGTTGTATGCCAAGTTCTCCAAATGTGATTTCTGGATTCGTATCATGCAATTTCTTGGACATTTAATTGATAGTCAATGACTTCATGTTGACCCCGCCAAGATTGAAGCAGTTAAGAATTGGACATCTCCCACTACACCCACAGAAGTACGCCAATTCTTAGGACTCGCCGGCTATTATCGAAGATTTATCAAAGACTTTTTAAAGATTGCAAAATCTTTGACTGTGACTGATTTAAACCCAGAAAAAACAAGACGTTATTCTGGTAATAAAATGACCAAGAGACAGCTTTTCAACTGCTTAAACAGAAGCTTTGTGAAGCTTCAATCTTAGCATTAACAAAAGGAAATGATGATTTTGTTGTTTACTATGATGCATCCCATCAAGGTCTGGGAGCGGTGTTAATGCAAAGAGAGAAGGTTATTGCATATGCATCCCGACAACTTAAGCCTAATGAAGAAAACTATACCACTCATGATCTCGAATTAGGAGCAGTAGTGTTCGCTCTTAAAATTTAGAGAATCTGTATGACACCAAATGTAATGTGTTCACTGATCATTAAAATTCTTCAGGCTTATCCTTGATCAGAATGGTGTGAACATGAGACAACGCTATTTGCTAGAATTGCTTGCAGATTCGATTGTGAAATTCGTACATCCTAGAAAGGTAATGTATGTAGCAGAGATGCCTGAAGCAGATAGGAACGTTTCAAAATATCACTCAGGAGTTAGATCATTAGTTATGACCATTCATCCAAACTTACCCTCATAAATTCTCAAAGCTCAAACTGAAGCACTTAAAAAAGAAAACATCAAGGCTGAAAACTTACGAGGAATGAACAAATCATTTAAAATACGTCCTGATAGAACCCGGTGTATCAAGAATCGAATTTGGTTACCACTCTTTGGTAATCTGAGAGACTTGATCATGCATGAGTCCTATAAATAAAAAGTATTAACATTCTTCCCTAGGTTCTGACAGTTTGTATCAGGTCTAAAGAAACTCTATTGGTGGCATAAACATGAAGGCAAATCATCTCCTGAATATGTTGGCAATTGTTTGACATATTTTAGTGTTAAGGCAGAATGTTCTGAAGCCATCCGGCTTACTACCGGAGATTGCTATGTCGATGGTGGGAAGTGAGAGAGAGAGAATAAACAATGGATTTTCATCGCAAAACTACCCAAAAACCTCCAACGGGGTCTTGACACAGGTCTGGTCATTGTCGATCGCTCACCAAATCGACATTTCATCCCTATCTAAGAGACAAGATAAGTTTTGAAAACCGTTACAGATTATACATAAAGGAAATAGTTCTCCCGCATGGAGTGCCAATTCTATCATCTCGGTATCATGGATAGTCATTTCATGTCCAAGATTCAGGCAATCATTACAAAGTGCTTTGGGTACTCAAATTAGGACATGAGTACGACATATTCATCTGCAAACTGAGGACAAAGTGAAAGAACCATCCAAACACTCGAAGACATGCTTCGAGCCTGTGTCATAGACTTTGGAAAAGGATGGGAAAAACACTTACCATTGGTAGAATTTTCTTACAATAACAGTTACCATGCCAGTATTAAGGTAGCACCATTTGAAGCACTTTATGGTCGAAAGTGCAGATCACCTGTTTGTTGGGCCGAAGTTGGAGATGTTCAACTCATGGGGCCAGAAATAATCCATGAAACCACTAAAAAGATAGTGCAAATTCGACAACGCTTGCAAGCTGCAAGAGATCAACAAAGAAGTTACGCCAATGTAAGGCGAAACCTTTAGAATTCTAAGTTGGAGATCGTGTTATGTTAAAAGTATCACCTCGAAAAGGTGTCATTCGTTTTGGAAAGCGAGGAAAGCTTAACCCCTGGTACATTGGACCATTTAAAATCCTTGAACGGATTGGTCCAGTGGCATACAAACTTGAGCTTCCTGAAGAGCTCAGTAATGTCCACAATACCTTCCACGTTTCTAATCTTAAGAAATGCTTATTTGACAAATCTCTCATCATTCCAATGAAAGAACTTCGACTCGATGATAAACTCAACTTTGTGGAAGAACCAGTAGAAATTATGGATTGAGAAGTCAAGCAACTAAGACAAAGTCGTATTCCTATAATCAAAGTACGATGGAACTCTAAAAGAGGACCAAAATTTATGTGGGAACGCGAAGATGAAATTCGTGCCAAATATCCGCATCTGTTTTCAAACATCACTTCATCGTCCAACTAAATCTCCGGACGAGATTTCTGTAAGGATAGGGGACTATAACAACCCGCAATTTTCATAAAATGTAATATTCATCTGTTAAATTAGATACAATGGACTATTCATCTATTATATGATATACCACCTTTTTACAGGGAAATTTTTCACTTTATTCCATTATGCAACGTAACTTGCATCTCTAAAATAAACGAGCTCACGCAACCTATCAATGCCAACTATATCCATGTTTATATCATATAAACATCCTAATATGTCAAGTCTAAATCTTAATATCATTTTTACCAAGTACATTACCCATTTAACGTACCATTTACAACGTTATATCAAAACGGACTTTAAACGTTAAACATTTATATCAAAACCCTAATTATATGTAATGTATACATATAAAATAAATGTACAAGCCTTCAAACATGTGTACAAGTGATCAATACATAGTATTTGAATTATAATTTCCCTCCAAGACAATGTACAAGTCATTTAAAGCTCAATGTACAAATCAATTAAGCACATATTCAAATAAGCTTATTTTACCACCATTTTCATTCTAGATTTCGTACCACCTCTTTAGTATAAGGTACAACACTCAATGTATAACTTCTAAACCCTAAACCTAAACCCTAATTTGTCCTAAAACCCTAATCTAAAACCCTAAACCCTAAACAAAACCCTAAAACCTTAATTTTACTTTAAACATAATACTAAACCCTAAACCTACCTAATCCTAAACCCTAATCCTAACACTAACCTTAATCCTAAACCCTAATCCTAAACCTTAATCCTAAACCCTAAACTATCCTTAATCCTAACCCTAATCTACGTTTTAAATACTAAAACCCTAACCTGAAACAAAAACCAACCTGACACCCTTTTTCTTTCATTTTTAACCCATTTACAACTAAGCTAGCTCCTTAACACCACCATGACCTCACCACCATGTCATCTAGCAGCTATACAACCACCTCCATCACCTCCTTATAAGCTACTACTACCATTTGCACTCCAAACACCCCCTCGTCACCCCTTTGTAAACCGAACCCCTCCACATCCTTCCACCACTCAAAGCTACACTCCTAGCCCTTCCTAATCACCCTATAGCCTTCCTTAGTCACTACCTACAAGCCCTTGGCCACTACTCCAAGTATTCTTGGGCACCAAGGGTGTTTCGAGCCCTATAAAAGCCAAAACACACACACTCTTTCAAAACACACCTCAAAAATTCATCAAACACACAAATGAAGTTCTAAACCAGACCAAGGAAGATCAAGAAGGAAACTCAGCAAATTTGAAGCCGAAAATCACGAGCAAGGAGCCCTTGAAGTTTGTTTCTAGGCAATCACGACCCAAAAACCCCTTATTCGACCCATTTTAAGCTCAAGTAAGCTTATATCTTGTTCAATAAGCTCATTTTCTGTTTTGAAACTTTAATAAGCTTCTTAAGATCATATATAAACTCTTGTCTAAGCTCTTGAATCGCAAACCCATTCGGTTTTGGTTTTCCTAAACCATACGCACCCATTTTATGTTTTTAAGCTCATACGCCCTTTCCATAAGCTATAAGCTCGTAAACTCTACTTATTTTAGCTTAATCTAATAAGCCATAAGCTGCAAAACTCTTTTGGATTTCAAAAATATCATTATTATGGTTTTTGGACTTGTTTTGCAAATAAATCCCATGCAAGGGGTATATATTGTAAATATTTTGAAATTATAACTAGAGGGACTGAAAATGTAATATTCCTAAAGTTATAACTATGAGGGGTTGTTTTGCCAAGTTTTAAAGTCAAAGGTTTAAATTATATATACTTTATATATAAAGGACTAACTTTGTAAAAGTATATAAATCAAGGGTATATATTGCCATTTTTGCATACTTAAAAATATAAAATATAATATTTTTATATAAATTTGATACATATAATAATAAAAATATTATAGACTTGAATTTTAAAAACCCGACACATTTATCGTTATTAATCATCGATCGATGCATTATAAAACAATTACGTTATATAATTAACGTAATTTATCATCGACTAGCTTTTGAAGAAAACTTAAAACTATAACGTATCACATTTCAGAGGAGCTTCCATGTGAGGGGTTTATTAGGTATACTTTTGAAGAGTTTTTGCTGGATTACTATTTTAAAGTGCTTGCTCCTCAAAACGTTTTACAACATGACATCTGAATTACGATGCCCGGAACCGTGATACAATATATCCATAAATTAATGAAATCAAATGTTAAACTTCATGAAGTTTTGAAAGATAAACAATCAAACTAAGACTTGACATATTACCCCAGGTTGCGTGACGAGGCCGTTACTTTCATTTGATATACTTTTGCCATCAATCAGATTTCCCTGTTAAGGTGAGTTCATAGCCTCGCATTTTAAATCTTTGAAATATTTCATAAACCCGCGAGGGGGATACATGCTATAAACCATGAATACAAGTATTTTTCCAACTGTATGCTATCCTGATGCATTATTGCCTAATTCCCTACTTTTGCCATTAAGACCCTACTATCATGAACCGTTAATTACTCTTCATAGTAAGCGCGAATGCTGTAAATAGATCTGCTTGGGACTGAACTCCCCCGTTGGTATACCTAACTAAACGCACTTCATTTGAATATCTATGCGGGTGTTTGGCAAAGGCACCCGTTGGGGCAACTACTTGTGATTATTGATTATCTCAAGGCTTCGGTGTCATGAGCTTAGGGCAATAATACTGTTTTCTATGATAATTGTATCTACATTGCAATTATTACTATTATGGGTGTATAACAACGTAACCCACTGTTATGATGACTTGTATTCAAACTATTTATCATAAACCTATGAATTTCACTCAACCTTTGTGTTGACTTTTTAGCATGTTTATCTTAGGTAATTGAGCAACTTATGGCACGGAGTGGCACGGACTTGAAGATGGCTAAACTGTTATCATTCAAACTTCATGTTTTTAGATTTTAGGACCTCTTTTTTGTAAAAACTCTGATGAATAAATGAATGATAACATATTTTTCCAAAAACGTCTCTTTACGATTTGTTTTCTATGATTATGACTATTGTACTATGAAGTAATACCCCAGATTAGCTTTCGCTGCTATATTTATCAAAATGGGGGTGTTATAGATTGGTATCAGAGCCATGGTTATAGAGAACAAGGTTAAAACCTTAACTATAACTACTTTTCTTTTTCCATCCAAAAAAGTCCTCCGTGCCGCTACATCTTTCAGAATAGTATGTAAAGATACATAACTATTATACTATTATATAAATAACTTATGTTATTTACCGCTGGGTTGTTAACAGAGTGATCTCGTCTCCCAACCACCTTACTTCCAATATTGAGGATGTCTTTTCCTGTAACTTTCCAAACTATATCCCGGCTTCCCCGGATTATGTCCCAGCTTCACCGGGAAAAACTTATTCTAGCTCTTTGAATAACTTATTTGGTTTAGTTACAATAGCTTCACCAACTCTTTCGCTTTTTCATGATGACCCCTACATGAAGGTCTTGCAAGCATTTTATGTGAAAAATCACCTATCCCGCCTCTAACTATTATACCTTCATCTTCGATGCTTAATCCTCAATAATTATTTCTTCCTGAAGAATTA
>BQNB010088671.1:0-15008 GCA_026074375.1 Tanacetum coccineum | reverse complement strand
TAAATTATCATTGAGAAATTCTTGAAAAATTATGTATAACATTTTGAAAAACATCATGTTAGAAGACTTTTCTTCTAACGCTAAGGATAAGCGCGGTAAAACGTACACTCTCCTTTGTCGTTCGGTCCCGAGTTTCAATCTGAGAGCGATTACAAGTCATAAAGAAAAATAGAAATGACATGATTTAAAAGCATTTGAACTCTTGCTCGAACTTCATTTACACGCCCGTGTCAATATTAATCAACATTTCTAGGTACGTAAATGTTATCGATTGCAAGAGACATGTCGAGAAGATTCTTTTTTGGAAAAATTTCTGATTTTCTGATTTTGTATTTTCTTTTTGAAATTTTATATTTTTGTATTTTTTTTTATAGGTTTGATAATTTTTTATACAAAAATTAAAAGAAAATAAAAAAAATCAAGAAGTAAGTAAACACCGAATCCCCCAGGACTTCGGTCTAGCAGATATCTCTTGTATCAAAGTTGTCCCATGTAACCTTGGTCTCCCAGATATCACATTTCCTTTTATACACGCCTTGATTCTTTCTTTCTTTAGATTGAAAGGAGTACCTGCACTCAAATCACAATTTTGTTCCTCCTGAACATTTATAGATGTACCTGCACTTGAATTAAGAGTTTGTATGCATTCATGAAGATTAGTGATATATATATTGGAACCATGTAGGGGTTCACTGTCAACCGTGATTATGCTAAAGGTGAATATGTTTCTAGTAGGAACCCACCTAAGACCAACAGTTTTGAAAATTCTACCCGCCTATTTCCACTTAAGACAAAATCTAGGACTTGTTGTTTTCTCATACACAACAAAAGTCTTTTTGATTGAAAACCTATGTCTTTTTTGGGATCTGTCTTTCTGGATTCTTTGCAACACTTGTTTGCTCTACGGGTTTGTTTTTGTTCGTTGTCTTATGGGATGGTACCTTAGCACGCGAGTTGACCTCATTCTGGAATTTTGTTACACAATGATCATGATTTGCATTAAAGACACATTTCTAACATGTCGAGCAAACAAAATGTTTGGAGTCAGAAAAATTTCTAGAATTCCTAGAGTGTTCTGCTATGGGCACAGTCTTTGTCGTTATGAAACTACTCTTGGATGCAGGCCAATTCCTAAAATTTTGGTTATTGATACTAGGTTTTGGTTTGCTGCCATTAGTTGTACTTTGCGATCTAGCAGAAGGCATCACACTAGGTCTTGAATTCCTACCTTTTTCTTGTGTCTTTTTCCTAGCTTCATCTAGATAGTGATTAGGAACCATGTCATTTGAACTAAATCTTGGCATGTTCTTTGAGCTATTCTTAGATTCGCTAGATGCAATCACATGATGAGGTTTTACAACAGCAGATTCCTTTTCCTTAGTAAAATAATGTGTAGTGACTGGTTTTGACAAATCGTTATTCACATCAACTTGGGAGGCAAACTATGATTTTGAAGTTCTAGGTCGCTCAGACTTAAACGCAGTTGGTTGTCTAACAACTGATTGGTTTCTATGTGGTTGTAAAACCAGTTTCCCCAAGATTGATGATTTTGTAAACTTAGTATTCACACTATATCCTGTTAATTTTCTTAACTCATTTTTTAATGTTGAAATTGCAAATCCACATTCCATTGTACTTTTTTTATGGTGATTAATACAAATTTACCGGGGTAATCCCCTTTACCCAAAAAAACTCAGTGTTTTTAGCAATCAAAGAAGTTTTCTGTTCTATAGTCTTAGTTCTCGTTGCTTTGATAGAATCATACAGATCTTTGTAATGATTTTTTAAGGTCTCATTTTCCTTAAGTAATTTAGCCACTTTATGTTCCAATTCGATGTTTATTGTTTCAATTACATCTGTCATGTTTAACCTTGGATTTATTACTTTTTGCTTCCAAAAATTGACCATGTTGCCCGGATTTTACAGCTTGATTTTGATATTTAAGTTCAAGAGCATTACAATGTGCTTCTATTCTTGAAAAATCTTTTTGAAATTGGGCAACTGTCCTTTTTGAGACAAATATTTTTAGACTCGAGAGATTGATATGAGAGTTCAATTATTTGGTTATTAGTTAATATAGCAGGCAAATGACATTTTTCATTACATTGTTCAGTATTCTAGTTAACCACTCCTTCATTATTGAATTTAGGTTGCTCAGTATGCTGTTGTCCTGTAGCAAAGACAATGATTCCAGCAGTCGTGTGTACCTCAGCCATTGGCTCTTCATCATATATGGGTCTGATATCTGCATCATCAGTATGTGCATCATTCCCTGATCTGCTGCTTGTATCTTGCTCTCCTGATGCTATCCTACTGCTTTCTGTGTTAACCAAACTAGCATTCAATGCATTACTTGTATCAACCTTTCCCTCTGTTGTTTGCATTTGTCTTTCATTCACCCTGCTGTCATACTCTCTTTTATGCAGTTCTCATTTGTCAATCAACTTTTTAACATATTCCATGTGTTGGATCAGTGTGTATCATGAAATTCTCGAATCTCGAGTTGAGTGTATTCTAGAAAGTACTTGCGTGTCATTATGACATATTCATCATCCAAATAAGTCCGTGACTTGATGAACTTCTGAAACTGTGTCTCGAGTACTTTAAAAGCAGCCATGGATCTAATCTTATGAAATTCGTCTTTGTCAAGTTGCTTTACTAGTTGATCCACGTTTAGGAACATTGTGCCTGTGAAAGTCTCAACATCTTGACCAAAGAGTGTCACAAATGCGCATTTAAATCCATACTCGGTTCGAGTTCCTTTTAAGTCGTTGTTTGAAAGAAGCTTAGGGTGTGAATGAAGTAGTCGAAAAGATACCATGCAACTTTCTTTTGCTTTGTCTTGAAGTTGTTGCATTTTTTGTTCTTCTGAATTCGAACACGAAGATAAAGTATCTTTCGTTCCATTTTACCATGATGTGAAGTGAAAATAATTTGTAGGATCTTAAGTAGGTAAAGTGATTGTTGTTGTGATTTGTTGTTGACGAATCGTTGTTGTTGTTGAAGTACTTGAGCTTACTTAACGATTATTAGAAAACTTAAAATAAGTACTAACGGTGATAATGATTTAAAAAATTTGAAACCTAAAGACTAATAGTAAAAATAGTTGAAAGTAAAAGGTGAAAAATATTTTTTTTTGAAAGTAAAAGATGAATAGTACAAATATTTAGTAATTAAGGCTAAAAATTAAACTTTGTGAAAACAAAGGATTAAAAATTAAGTCTTTTAAAAGATTAAGGTTAAAAATGTAAAATCAAAAACAAGTTGAACCTTTTATATGAACCTACAAAAATTGATATGAACCCCTTTTAAAATATTTTGGACTTTTTATTTGTACCTTCCAATTTACATGAACTGTTTGACTTATATAAGATAGCTACGTATGCATGCTTTTCTATTTTGATCTTCTTCTTCGTATAGAAAGTGTTAACGTAGGGTTTTGATTGCAGTTTCGTTTCGAAGTGATTCAACAAAAGTTAAACACGTTTCAATGATCGTCTAACACTCGCAATGCTACTGAGATAGATTATAATGTCCGCAAACAACGAAACTCAAAACTAAAAAGTCGTAAAAACTCAAAACGTTGTCGTTTTCGAACCTGTAGAGTTAGCAAACCGCTGGCTAATAAATAACCAAACCGCTGATTAAGATATTAAGCAAACCGCTGTGAGTACCAAACCGATGTTGACTTTTCAATTTGGCAGAGTTTCGTTTAGATTGACCATGAAAAGAGTAAACCGCTGCGAACCTGTAATCAAACCGCTACGACAGAGGTTTGATCAAACCGCTGTGGCCAAATGTTAGCAAACCGCTATGGACTTTTACCAAACCGCTGAATGTCACTTTCGAAGTGTGGACCACTTGACAAATCGCTATGTACCTTCGACTTTTCTTGTAGCCAAATAAACAAACTATTGTCCTTCCTTTCTTATCTTGTTTCAAATTGTGGACCACAAAGAATTAAGCAAACTCAAGAAGCTCAAATAAGCTTGAAAATAAGCTGTATAATAACCGTTATAAGCTACAAAAACTTTGTAATGAAAGTTTAAAGCTTGGTTAAATTTGAAAAGCAAAGAACCTTAAACTTATAATAGGAACCCGTGACTGAATAACTAGAGAATAAGCTATGAGAAGTAGTTTGAAATAAGAAATAAGCCACAAAAATAACTATTAATAAGCTACAAAATAAACCAAGAATGAGCTGCTTACTTATACGAACAGTGATGGACGATTGGAAAGGAAGAAACAAAATAACAAGCTTTGTAAAGGAAAAAATTAAAACCACAAATGGGCCTTGAGGTATGGGCTTTTGAAAGACTGTTTACCCAAGCCAAAAAACACAAACTATTCAATTACTATGCTACTCACATTTTTGAAAGAAAAACAAATATAAGTTAAACAACACAAACAAAGCGACAAAAAAACATGAAGGTTGATAAAAAGAAAAAAATAAGCCAATTCTTTCAAAGGTTATAAATAAGCCGTGAATAAGCTTAACAACGAAACCACTAAATCCACCGGAGGCGAGTGATACCAATTGTTGGAACCAAGAATCACTTCACTTCATTACTTGTACACGAAATCAAATAAGAAAAGAGAAGGAAGAACTTAGTGAGAGAAAGTAGAAAGAGAAAGTGAATGGTTGATTACTTGTAAGTGTGAAAATACAAATGAGAACCAACACCCTCTCCACACTTGGAGAAGGGTATTTATACCTAGACTCCTTAAGTTGAACTCCTAGCTTTTCTAACACGGGCCGGGTCGGGTTTTGGTTGGGCTTAAGCCCGATACACGTGACCAATTAGATTACATAAACGAGCCCGATTACCCTTTCCTAGCCTATTACAACATATTATAAGTAAAGACCGAGCTTCCATGTTTCGTAGCCGAGCCTCCTTGTTCGACTAAATATTTTGAGGCTAACAATCTCCCCCGAACTTCTTGTAGATTATGAGCTTCCATGTTCAAAAACATATTTTGAGGCTAACAATCTCCCCTAATGCGTGGTCTTCGAATTCTTGATGTGAGATCTTGAATCTTGCTTCCTTAAACTTCTTGAGATTGCTTTGTCGTAGAGTTCTTGAGTCTTTGGTCTTTATTATGTTGTAGGCTTGTTCCTTCATGCTATCAAATAAGAAGTTTTTTTAAAATTTGAGGATAAGAAAGTAACTTATAACGGCATTCATCGAGATGCACCGACTTAAATTTTGATGCATCTCTTTAATCTTTGATGAATTATAACGCTTCATAAGTGTTTTTAAACTTTTTAATTTGTGCGATAAACGTTATAGTAGATGCATTTCAAATTTTTTCTCTTGTTTTTTTGTTTCCTCTGCAAGTGCCAAAATCTGAAAATCAATTTTGCACCATCTAATGCATCAAATTAAGTTCGAAACCAAAATGGTGCATCTATATGAATAAAAATGCATCTAATGCAAGTCGTTGCATCTCAAATGTGTGGTTTTAGTCACTTCTCACCACTTTTTATTTTAATTTACTTCTCACTGGATCCCTACTCTCTCTCTCTCTCTCTCTATATATATATATATATATATATATATATATATATATATATATATATATATATTGATATATATATAGTTGTATATATATATATATATATATATATATATTATTGATCCTACACTACATATTCACAAGATAAGTTATGAGACGGGACCTGACAGGATAAAGACCAAGTATGACATAGTCATATTGTCCGTTGAAGTAGTCGTTTGTCTGTCTCACAATGCCTTCTACTAACTAATACATCCAAGCTACGCATAATTCGTCTTTCCAATAGTTGGTCGCCAATCATCTTCACCATAATGCTTGAACGATTCTGATCCTTGGCAGTACATTTTCTCCTTGGCATGTCTTTGTTATACCTCATCTTGAAATTTTGCACCCTTTCATGGAGAGTCTGATGAACAGACTTGAGCGTTCCATCACAAAATTTGTAGAGCTCATCGGTACAGTCTCTTACGTTTTTGTTTGTTTTCATAGATAACTCCCTTTGGGTCGTATGAAGGGGTGTACGGTTCTTTGACAGAGATGCTTGGACAGTCTTTTTGTTGCTCGGAGATGTTGAGCTTCTTTTAATAACTCTCTACTCTAAGTTGTACATCCTCAACTCTTTTCTATATGACAATTCTTCTTGTAAACATGTGCAGTGCAACAGCTAAGTCGACAATTTCATCGCCTTCAAGGTTGAATAACTTGTTCTGAACATGAAGTAGAAGCATGTCTTTAGTGTCATTCAAATGAAGTCTTGGAAAGTCACCTTCTTTGAACGTATATAGTTTCTGATCAACTCTTCTCACGACAATCTCTTTCAAATATCCATAACCAAATTGTTTATCCACCTTTAAACTAACCACACTTAGGATCTTCATCGTGGAGTAGACATTATGCTTAGATTGCTTACTGATTTAAGATCGGTATAATAACTAACATTTGGGTCCCTAGTGAGAGATCCTTAATTTAGCATTCTTGTCATAAGCCACTTTGACTAGACTTCATAATTTTTGGAATCATGTCTTCGAAGCATTCTTGTTCATACCTTACACGTTTTGTCTTGGTTATTGATGTAGTGTATTTCCTTTCCTTGTTTCCTGTCTTTAGATTTTCAAGATCATTATTAAAGAAAAAGTCTAAAGGAATGGTTAAATGACTTAGAGAGCCTTGCAAGGGTAGTGGCTTGCTCAAATCATATGAACATCTATCACCTTCAGGATTTGTCCAATCAAGTTGATCAAATAGAGCTAATTAGCATTGTTCAATGTTGTATTCTAGTTCAATGCTACTTTTGTAGGTTCCTTTGAGCAGCTTGTAGATAGGTCCTACTAAATCTGCTTTGGTGAGCTTGTCAATCTTGAGGCGATTCATAGCAGATCTAGTGAAGTCAATGGGTGTGCTCATAAGATTATCAAAGGTGAATGGGGTTTTTTTAGCATGCACCAGATCATTAAACCAAGTCTGCTCTGGTCCATCGTCAGCAGCTTTGTCTTGGTTCCATTCTGGATCTAGAGTAGGAGGTCTTGGAAGTTGCATGAACCAAGTGGATTTGTTAGTCTTTGGATCTAATTCATCTTTTGGTTGATCAACATCATTAACCACATCATTGAGAATCAGTTCTTCCACATCCATTTCAGCCTCATGAGGTGGTTCTTTTGCATTCACAAGCTTATCAGTAGATGAAGGCTTAGATTGAGTTTTACCTTTCGAGGATGAACTAGTCTAAACTTTGTCTTTGGATAACTCAAAATATTTTCCTTTCCTTCACTTCTTCTTCCCTTGGTCTGATCTGACAGTAGGGTCTTGATCATTGTGACAGTCTCTTTTCCTTATAACTTTATCAGGATTGACATCTCCACTTGCAATGGCTTCATCAAGCATGATTAAATTCAATAAAGCATCGTATAACTCTTGATGCTTAACATGAGTCATGTATGAGCGGCTTTTGTCTATCTTGTCAAAGAGTATTTTCTTTAGCTCATACCCAGAAAGAGACTTAGCTGCTCTGAAAGTGGGTTGAGCAGGAGTGAAAGAAGATTGAGCAAGGAAAGCTGGATTCTTCTAGATTATATCACGAACAATGCTTTCAATCATTGGATTAACAAAATCAGAAATTGCTTTTGGTAGAAACTTAGGCAGTTGGTTCTTGACTTCGTTAATTATGTTGGCTTACACTAATTCTTCAATGGCCTCAGAGTGATCAACCTTGGTCTAAGCTTCAAATTTTCTCTCAAGGTCAGACAATCTTTGAAGAACTACTGGTAGTGGATTGTAACATTTGGTGCTTCACTTAAAGTTGGCGGTGTTGGTAGTTGTGTTGTAAGTGATGTTTGGGTTATCTTTTCAAGAATCACTGATACAAGTATATCAAGTAACGCAGCTGTCAGAACATGAGGGATTTCTTGTTGGATTTGAACATCTAACAAAGAGTTAATCTCTGTGTTTGCAGGTTCTTTAGTAGTACCAACTAAAGAAGTGTTAGAGAAAAGATTAAGGAACTGATTACCATAGTTAAACGACAGAGAAAGACTGGAGTAGATGGTGGGAATTCTGTCTTCTCATTCTGAATCACAAAAACAAGAGCTCCTACTTGATCATCTTTAGCTTTATCATCTCCAGCTTGCTCAATATCCACTTTCTCCTCTTCTGTCTTCTCAGAATCTACCTTTTCTACATCAACCATTTCTTTATCATCTTTATGTTCATCACATTCTCATCATCATTCATCTACTTATCAGTATCATCATGCTTTTCATCATCATCATGCACATATTCATCATCATGTGCTTCATTATCAGCATGCAATTATTCTTCATCAATATGCACTTCTTCATTCAAATGCACTTCTTTTTCATTTTTTCTCTTCTTCTGCCTTTTCACTTTCGGCTGCATCTTTCTCTAATTCAGTTTCTTCATCATCAATGGAAATTATCTCTTCTTCTTCATCTGAACCCCGGTCATCATCTTGTGCTACAGACTTGCCTTTTGGCTCAACAGGAACCTTTGGTGTAATACCAGCTCCTTCACTTGGGCCTTTAGATTTGCCCTTTGACTCATCAAGAACCTCTAGTGTAATACTAGCTCCTTCACTTAAGCCTCCAGTTTGTTGCTGGTATTTGTAGGCACGCCTGCTGGCTTTGATTACTTTTTGTGTGTCAGCAGCTAACTATGCAGCATCTGATAACATTTTAATGCCTTTAAGTTTTTGAGACTGATCCAGTGTTTTCTTCATTGAGACATTTAGAGTGTCTCTGATGACAACACCCGTTGGTCTTCTTCCAGTTAACCTTCCTTCTTATTCATCATCAGATTCATCACTTGTTGGCTTTTTAGTTACATTCTTCTTTGGAGTAGCTGTAGTTTTCATTCCCTTTCTTGCCTTCTTTGGAACTACAATACCAGTGGATATGGCAAGGTAAGCCTAATAGGCATTCAATTTCTTGATATCATCATGTTTAGAATTAACATTCCATACACTTGATTATCTTCACCATTGCTAACAAACTTCAACCTTCCCAGTACAGTATCATCCTTGATTGAGTTCATAAAGAAACCTTGTCTCTTAAAAATGGACTTGTGTTTTGAAGAGAAATGATGGATAATGACCTTAGTAAATCTGGTATAAGGCATGCTTTTACGTCTCCTGACACTTGTTTGCCTGTAGTCAATTTAGTTCTAGAAGTCTTCCCATAGCAACTCAGCAAAATCAACATTCTTCGTATGGAACAAGCCCCATAAGATTTGAGCTCTTGATAGTCAGAGTCTGTCCAAGCCCGAAGTCTTCCCAGATAAACATCTATTGATGATGGAAGCAAAGGTTTCCCAAGGTTGATACATGTGATCAGTATACATATCAGAAAGGAATTCTAGAGAGCCTTTATAACCTAGTGATTTGATGAAGGTGACCATTGCATCATGAGGAGGTGGTGCAACAAACTCTGTATTAGAAACTCTTGGATAGACACAAAGAATTTCACAAAAGAGTTCAACAACAATTTTAAACTTCTTGTTGTCAAGCTGAAATTGGTATAGAGAAGAATCCTTGACTTTGGAGATGGTGAACCAAAACTACTACATGTATATTTCAGGAACATCAGCTATGATCAGAAATGCATTGTAGCATAGAGAGAGCTTGAGAACATCCAGAACGACTTGATAAGTAGCTTCCTTTTGTCTTTGTTGTATCTGTCCTCATGTTGCATGAGCCAATCGTAACTCGATCATCAGTAAAGACTAATGCCTCGTCAAGAGCTGCTTGTTGAGTGATTGCTTGATTCACGATTATGCTAAGAGTTATCCAATACATTTCATATATTAGCAAATACATATATCTCACTGATCAGATTGATTATCCATGTTGTTGTGTTTGATTTAGATCCATTTGTGTTAATGTTTCAAGGAATTAAGCTCATTTTAACATACAAAATTGAGAAAGTCAACTATGGTTAATGGTCAATAAGTCAACTAAAATAGTCAACAAATTGATCAATGATCCACCAAAGTCAAACAGTCAATAACAGGACACAGGTTAAAGGTCAAACAGACAATATGAGTCAACAGGTCAAAAACAGTGCATAAATCGCCTAATTAACAACTGTGCATAAATCGCCTGTTTTAGCACTGTGCATAAATCGCCTATTTAAAACTATGCATAAATTGCCTGTTTTAGTACTGTGCATAAATCGCCTATTTAAAAATTCTGCATAAATCACCTGTTTTAGTTCTGTGCAAAAATAACCTGTTTATATACCATGCATAAATCGCCTGTTTTATATGTGCATAAATCGCCTGTTTAATTCATGACTTATCCACATATACAAAAACATTTTAATCACTTCTAAACACATGAGAAACAATTACTTAGCAGATATGAACATCTTTTAATCCTTTTACACAAGAGACCACAACATTCGAGCCCTATATCCTAGTTTTAAACACATAAATGGTCATACCACATATAATTTAGGCTTTAAGTGTTCACAACCTTATCTAAATCATGCCTAGAAAGAACTATACTACACAAAAACATCATTCATAATCAAATGTAAAGGAATTTCACATTTCGAGTAGCAGAATTATGTGAAATTCAAATGAGGGAGTCCTAAACACTTATGAGCATTTCTAAAGCATTAAAGGACAATCATAAACACTTGAAATCACACGAATATCAACTTATTAGCAAAACCCCTTTGTATCGCATCATATTCGACCACACAATAAAACAAATCTCCTAAATGAGTAAACATACATCAAAACTATTTTAACCCTATTATTATCAACCCTAAACGAACGTTTGCCCTATGGTTAATTAAACCCAATCACACTTTTGATCCTAAGAACCCTAATTTCAAAAATTAGGGTTTTCGAGTGAAAGAGTGCAATTTAATCTGATTACTTATGAAATGTTGTTGTTTAGAGGATTAGGAGTGAGTTTGTAGTTTACCTTTTGGCTTGAAATCTTGATTTGATACTTGTTTTTTAATCGGGCAAAATATGCGAGTGAGAGAGAATGATACATGAAATTTTTGAAAATTTTTATGAATGTGTGCATATTCCGCCATGTGGGTTTTCATTTAGAAGTTTCATATTTTGGCAGATATGGTCCTTATAGTTTAGTATTCCTTTCATTTTCAATTCACACTTATCCTACACATTAAGTAACTTAGGAAAATGACAACACAAGTCCCTTTAGATACTAGGATAAAATCTAAGTCCTACATTTTGCATTCAAGTCCCTAAAGGTCTAAGCAAATAACATCTAAAGCCCAATTGAGTTAAATTAAATTAACTCCCCTTTAAATATTGATATGTTATTGTCCAAAGCCTTTTACCGTTTATTCCTTGATTATTTTGAAAAGATATTTTGATAACCCTTTCTCACTCTCAAATGACCCATTTTCTAATTGAAGAGCTATAGTCATTGTTTGAGTGGTCGAATTATCTTTGAAAAAACTTTTTCTGATGAGAAACTGAGATTACTGATTTGTTTTGAAAGACAACACCAACAAAAAATAAGATTTCTCTTATTTTCAAAAATAAATGCATCGAAACGTACACTTATTTAAAAAAAGACCCAGGATGTGTAGAAAAGTATACATAAGCTTTACATGATCATAAAGTAGATCATACCCGAGAAATTGAATTCTCATTTAGAGGTCAAGTTATCTTTTTAGCGATATACTTACCTTTAAGATTAAAAATAGGTTGCAGTCTAAAATAACTGCAAGCCAATGACATGTTTTGAAAACAGTTAGAACTTCTGCTCGAAGTTTATTTACAACTCTGTGTCATTAGTAAATGACATTTCTAAAGCCGTAAATATTATCGATTCCAGAAGACATGTCATGAAAAACATATTTTTGGATTTTTTGATTTTTTAATTTTTAATTTTCTTTTTTCTTGATTTTATATTTTTCTATTTTCTTTTTCATAAAAATCTATCCTAAGAAATGGAAATTTTTTTGAGTTTTTATATTTTTATATATTTACATAGGATACACGAACAGGTACCACCATCACTCTTCATTTTCTTCTGCCAGACTCTTAAGTGTTTCTTGAGACATGCTTTTCATCCCAAGCTTGTTGATCCGGAATTCAAATCTTTCCCTTGGCAACGCTTTGGTGAAGATGTTTGCCAACTGATACTCAGTTCGAACGAAGTAAAGCTTAACCACACCATTTTTGACTTGTTCTTTCATAAAGTGATACCGAACATCAATATGCTTCGATCTTGAGTAATGGAAGTTGTTACTACAAAGATAAATGGCACTCTTGTTATCATAGTACAAAGGGATTTTGTTGAATTCAAATCCATAATCTGTCAGTTGTGATCTCATCCATAGGCTTTGAGCATAATATCCAAATAAGGCAATGTATACTGCCTCTATACTAGAGATAGCAGTGCTTTTCTGCTTCTTTGAGGACCAACTGAAAAGTCTGTCTCCTAAGAACTAGGCACTGCCATAAGTAATTCTTCTTGTGTCTTAACACCCGGCGTGATCCGCATCTGCATAAGCTGTTAGTTCAATACTGGTATCTTTCGAGTACCAAAGGCCCATATTCGTGGTGCCTCTTAGGTATCAAAAGATTTGTTTTATGGCATATAAGTGCTTTTCGATAGGCTTTGCCTGATACCGAGCACACATGCATACTACAAATATAAGATCAGGTCGACTTGATGTAAGATACATGAGGGATCCGATCATGCCACGATAACGGGTAGCATCAACGGGTGTCCCCTGTAGATCTTCATCTAGTTTGGTTCGGTCAACCATGGGAGTGTCAATAGGGTTACTAGAGTCCATACCATATTTCTTAAGAATTTCTAAAGCATATTTTGTCTGGTTTATAAAGATGTATCTAAGACTTTGAGAAATTTGCAGTCTAAGAAAAAAAAATTGCCCATCATTGACATCTTAAACTTAGAACTCATTATATCAGCAAATATATCACATAGACTAAGATCAGTAGATGCAAAAATAATGTCATCAACGTAAATTTGTACCATGAGAATATCTTTGCCTTCTTTACTTGTGAATAATGTGGGGTCGACAACATATTTAGAGAACTTTTAGGACAGTAGAAAGCTTGAAAACATATCATACCACGCTTTTTAGTTAACCCTCCAATTTCGTCTTGCTTAACTTTGGAAAATTACTTTAGTTTAATTATCATGGAATAAACTGGGACAAGGGAGTTCTTAAAAATCCAGTCGTTCCAACTCCCGTGATTGTTTCTTAAGATGCATCAATCCATGAAGATTCTAAAAATGCTTCTTTAAAGTTCTTTGGTTCGACAAATGTGAGGAAAGCATCAAAGAAACACCACATGGTATCGGTTTGTAGTTGTTTTTGTGTTGAGACAGGTCAAGAAGGATTGCCAATCACATTTTCTAAAGGTTGAATCTTCGTCCATTTGCTGATATGTTCAAAAGGTGGGTGGGCTGGTTGCACATTTGATTATGATTTTTGAAAACTTGGTTCTGAAGTAAGAATATCGAGAAAGGGATCATCAACAAAGTGTGCTGGTTGTGATTGTTCTTCAACACCTTTAGAAATAACTGAAGACAGAGTTTCTTGTATTATTGATGAAGTACTAGCAGAGGGTGCAGCTTGATCAATAGAAGTTGACGAAGGTAAACTGGTCAGATCTGCATGTCTTGGAGCAGCAGCTGTAGGAACCGGAGAAACAACTCTTGGAGGAGGATTAAATTACTCATCAAACATTGTTTTGAACAACATATCCCAATCATTCTTAGTTTGTGGAACATAAGGTGTTAGAGAAGATGGGTTTTGCACGAGTCATGAACTTATTGTTCCAGGAGTCATAAGTTGAAGCGCGGGTCCTGAACTGAATTGTTTAGAAGCCATTGTTGTCAGCTCATCAAACTCAACATGGATAGTTCCCATGATCAACCAGGTCCGCCTGTTATAGATTCGGTAAGCCTTCTTATCAGGTACGTAGCCGACAAAAATTCTAATATCAGCTTTAGGTTTCAGCTTACCCAGATCCCCACAGTCATTGGTTGGATAGCATAACGCACCAAAGACGTGAAAATATGTTAAGTTGGGTTTTCTGTCATGCAAGAGTTCATAAGGTGTTTTGTTGTGACATTCTTGAATTAGAGAACGGTTTTGGGTATAACAAGCTGTCACGACTGCCTCTGCCCATGGAAACAATAGAGCCTTTGAAAATATCACCATTGTACGTGCAGCTTCTACTAAAGTGTGGTTCTGTCTTTCGACAATGCCGATTTGTTTTGAAGTGCGCGCAACTAAAGTTTGGTGTGAGATCCTGACATCTTCATAATTGGCTTGCAGTGTCTGATTCACAAACTCTGTTCCATTATCGGTTCGTATGTTATGGACTATTGCATTTAGATGAACTTGAATTTTCTTTAGGAGTTTAATTACGATCTCTGGAGTTTCATTTTTGATTGTAAAAACTTTACCCAAATAAACCGTGAGTAGTCACCAACAATAACCAAAATGTACTTTTTCTTGTTGATACTTTCAATTCTCATTGGAACACACAGATCCATTTACAACAAATAAAACTTCTCTTGCATAGATTCATCATACTTGGGTTTATGGGTGTGTTTCTTGCTTTTTCCTAACGAACAGACATAGCAAAAGTGATCCTTCTAATACTTTAATTTGGGAAGCCCTCTGACAAGACCTTGTTTGGCTAGATCATTAATAGCACAAAAGTTTAAATAAGACAATCTTCGATGCCATAACCACGACTTGGTCTTAGAGGCTTTAGACAATAGACGGATCAGAGAGGATTGCATCATTTCTTCCAGTGACATTGTTTACAAATTTGAGACTCTAGATCCCTTGAGTAAATCTACGCCTTCTAAGTCACGAACATAACAGGTGTGTTTACGAAATGCTACTTCAAGATCAAAGTCAAAAAATTGCCCTACTAAAAATAAGTTATGTTCTAACCCCTCCACATAATAAACCCGAGAAATCTTAACATTTATAATC